>PISX010000370.1:19387-297427 GCA_004024625.1 Mellivora capensis
GGGGGGGGGGGTTGAGGGTTTTCTTTCTCACCACCATGTTGAAACTGGTTGGATCGCTGGGGTCCAGTTTCTGTCTATATTAGTCACTGCTCTTATCTGTCAAAGATCAACTCACTCGTAGGAAACTTTTCGGGGGGGGGGCGGGGGAAGAGATATTCAAAGAAGAGGGGGAATAGGAACTGGTGTTATATCATCTAAGTCACACATTCTGAATCTCACCTTTTGCATTCTCTGGAAAGAGTAGAGAAAGTTGGATCAAATTGCTCATTCTTTCTGCACACCCTTCTTTTTTCCCTCAGCCTAAAAGTGGCATCCACAAAGTCATTGTGAGAATATGTGTTTGTGAGAATTAATGATTCTTAATTTGTACCATCCTGGAGGGAAGAATGTTCCCTGCGGTGACATAGTGTTCTCTTCTGGGAGAATCTCACTGGACTATTTACTTGGAGTCCCAACCCTGTGGGGGATCACAGAGCTGCCCTTCTGGAGACCTGCCTCTTCTTAGAACCCCAACAACACCCTAAAAAAGGAAAGACACAACCTTAGAGTGTCCCTAGACCAGCAAACCAAGAATGTTTGATCAACAGACACTTACTACTGACTTCCAAAAGGAGGTAGAAAGACCAAATTATCCCTTAAATGGTATCCTTAAAAGATAAACCCCAACAGCATCTCTGGGTGATTAGGATTACAAACTCTTTCCATTCTCTGATTCCTTTATTTTTCTATTTTACATTTTTCCTTTCACAATGAGCATGCACCACTTTGGTCATCTGCAAAGATATTATTCCTTTTAATCTCCCCAGCCGTGTTCAACCCAGCAAATGTCTACTCTAGGTCAAGTGATTCTTAAACATTTCTAAAAGAAAATGGAGTCCCTGCACCTGGTGGAGATCTGATTTTCTGTTTCCTTGACTATAAAATGGGATAGCCCCTACCTCCTTTGGAGGAATGAAACCACGCCAAGCTGTTACTTGAAAGTAACACCCCAGGTGATGTCACCAAACTGGGGGATAGTGAGGTTGAGTCCTGAAGCCACAGGCAGGATATCTGCCTGGGGTTCACACATCTTCAACAGGTCCCACACCAGGCTGTATAATTCAATACTCAGACATTAAGACAGGACATATGGGCCATCTTCAACAGCTTTCAAAAACTACCCTCTGAGGTCAAGCTAAACCTACTTTTGCTGTTGTTGTTTGATTAGGTTGGATGGTTTGGGGTTTCATTGTTTTTGTTTTTGTGTGTCCTTGGATTGTAGTCAGTTAACCTCCAGCAGAGCAAAGTCCAAAGTGCCAGATTCCTGGGAAACTGCCCCAAGAAGTCTCTTGCAGGAAGGATCTCCTGTTGCCAAATTTCCTGAGGATATAGCTAGGTGATCAGACACTGTCAAGCATCCTGCTCATCATAAAGAGAGGACTTGAGATACTCACACCCACGAAACATACAATGTCAATTCCCTTCACATTTGCTGCAACCTTTACTGCCCAGTTGTTTCCGTAGGGAAACTTCTTTAACAAAATATTCCATTACACTATTTTCCAGTGGACTCTCAAATGCCCCTCCCCCATCAGTATCAAACTATCTGGCTGTTGTTCACTAGACCTGTTTTTGGGGGGGGAAAAAGGTTGGTTTTTTTTTGTGTGTGTTTTTTTTTATAATAAGAAGACACAAATAGCCATCCCCTTCCACTGCACCTCGCCTTCCCCAAAGAATCCAAGATCTTGCTTTAAAACTAGATGGTTAGGACATGATGGGTTTCTAAGACGTAGGGGCTAAATATTGTTTTGCTGCTTCAGAGTTTCGTTGGACATTTATTTTCGTGTCTGTACTTGTTAATTATTACGTGTTTTCCATAAATAGCATCAGTTCTGTGTGGGGTGATATTCATTGTCGATAAGTAGTGATGGATTTATTTTCACCACTGCTTTTGCGGTCCAACAGCTGCCTCTGAGCCCTTTTTCCTTCCAGTAATTCCTCTTCCTTCCTCTCCTTTGCAGCGGGCCTGAAGGAGTCGGTAGGGAGGGAGCTGGAAACCCGTTGTAAGGAGCCGCCCCATCCTTGGCCCCACAAGAAACGCTGCGCTCCAGAGGCCCCTGCCCCCACCAACCTTCCTCCCTCAGTTGGCATCCGTACGCGGCGATCTCGGCTGCCAGTAGAGGGCACACTTACTTTACTTTCGCAAACCCCAGCGCGGGTGCAGCCCCGGGAGGGGACGGGGAATGAGGCTTTGCAGCAAAACCTTGACTAGGGATTGGTTGGTCTCTTCCCAGGCGTTTGCGGCAAAGGCCCAGAGGCCGGAATAATTTGCAATCCTTAAAGTCAAATTGCGCTGTGCGCTTGATTTGGAGGAAGTTGCTACTCATTTAACAATTGAACGCTGAGTTGCAAACTCAACGGGTAATAATTTATCTCAAACACGCTCTGCAAGATCTTCTCCTCCCCCCTCCCCGAATTTTGTTTGGAATGGGGGTGGGGGGAAGGAAAAGTTTACTTAAAATGCTTCTGGGTGTCGGACCACGGGGGAAAGATTCCCTTTGTTTTCAATGTCCCCGTGTAATGCAAAATAACAAATCCCGAGGGAATGTGATTATATATTAAATGCAGATTCACTTAGGGAGCAAATAAATCATGTGCCGTGTTGGGTAACATTCTGGGTTGAAATGTATATAGATTGAATATAGATTGAACACTGTGGTGTTCAGAAAAAAATTTAGAGTCAGTGAACTAGGAAATTAATGCTTGAAATTTGGCCAATGTTTAATTGACCCAAGACCCATCAAAAAGACATGGAAGTAATATTTGTCTCCTCTTACTTTGATAAGAATCGATGCATTTTTTGTTTTATTTTATTTTATTTTGCATGATCTCGATTCCAATAATAAAGTGGAAAGAAGACACAGAAAGGAAATAAATGTCCGGTTTGTCCGAGGAGGAAAGAGTTAACGGTCTTTTTCACCAGGGTCTCTGCAAACTCCCACGGCCGGGTCCTCCAGTTCGTCTCCTCCCTCGCCTTCTGGGAACTCCAGTCCCGAGGTTTGCGGGGGGGGCAGGGGGGGAAGTCCCCCCCTAAAAAAAATTCTCGCGTCTAGCGCCTTTGATTTCCCCCAAACCGGGAACCCCGGACTGGTGCAAACTAGCGCCATGGGGCGCAAAGAGGATTTGTCTCTTTTCTGAAACCTGGCTGCTGAATTGGGAACTCCCGAGTGAGAGGCGTGGGGGTGGGATACCGGTGCAGACCGGCAGAAAGCGGGCGGGGGAGGGCCCTCCGCCGCGCGCACCCGCAATCGCGCTCCTCCCTAACTCCAGTTGGGGAGTACGCAAGAAAGGTCTCGGGGATTAGCGCGTCCTCAGGGAACAGCCGGCTCCCGCCGACCCCACTGTACGTCTGCGTGGGAGGGGCGGGGCCGAGGGTGTCTGCTGCTTAGGCAGCAAATTGAGGGATTCATTCGTGGTAGAAGGTACCCAATCGCGATAGATCGCTGCAGGCATATAAGGCATAACACCGCAGGCAAATGCAGTGGGTGTTTATTCATAACGCGCTCTCCAGGTATACGTGGCAGTGGGTTGCTGAGTTATTTTAATATCCCAGGCATAATTTTCCTCCTTATATCTCTTATCATTTATCCCCATCGACACTAACACCCTACACACTCAGAGCGCGCGCCCATAAATACCCCTGCTTCCTTCCCGTCTTCATAGGACTGATTTTCCAAACGCTGCTCTGTCCCCAGCCTTCGGGAGGCGCCCGTCCGCCCGGGACGTGCGTGGCGGGGCGGCGGGTACACGGTGTATGCTGTGTTGAAGGCTCAGCTGTTCCGCCTGCGATGATTTAAGCACGCAGGACAAGTATGCGGTCTGTCACACCGAGCGCTGCGCCAGAGGAGCGGCGCGGAAAGGGAGAGGGTTTGAGCGGGAGCAAAAGAAAATGGAAGGTGCTCAGTTAATTCAAACTGCGCTCTGACTGTTTACATCCGATAGCTCCGCGCTCTGGAGTGCCAGGCCGAAAGGGCTGAGTCTCCTCCCCGCTCCCCCACCCCCGGCCCTCCCTCCGCAGAATCTGCCCTCCTCGGTTCCCAAAGAGGAGGGCGGGGAAGAGAGAAAAAAGATCCTCTCTAGCGAATCCCCGCCCACCGGCCCTTTATATGCGAGGGTCTGCGCGGCCGAGGACCCCCGAGCTGCGCTTCTCCCCGCTGCAGCAGCTGCGGTCGCCGTCGCTGCGCCCTGGCCGCCGCCTGGCTCCCAGCCGGCCTTGGGAAGGGCAGGGCTATTCAGAGCTTGGCGGGAAAAAGAGAACAGAGGGGGGCGGGATCGTGCTTAGCAATATAAAACCCGGTTTTCAGGCTTTATCCGACTCGCTGTAGTAATCCCAGCGAGAGACAGAGGGAGCGAGCGGGCGCGCCCGCTAGGGTGGAAGTGCCGAGCGAGCCGAGCGAGCCGAGTGGCGCTCCGGGAGCCCGGGGAAGAGAGATCCGGAGCGAAAAGGGGCTTCGCCTCCGGCTCAGCTGCCCCCACCCCAGCCGGCCCGCCGACCCCTTCCAGCCGGGCACACCCCCCCGCCTCACCCACGAAACTTTGCCCGTTGCCGCGGGCCGACACTTCCCCTGGAACTTACAAGACCCGAGCGAGAGCGCGACTCTCCGGACGCGGAGGGGCTATTCTGCCTATTTGGGAAGACACTTCTCCCCGCCGCTGCCCGCGACCGGCTCCTCTGAAAGGCGCTCCTCGCTGCTTTTTGGAGGCTGGATTTCCTTCGGATAGTGGAAAACCCGGTAAGCACCTAGATCTATTTGTCTTTTCAATTATTTTCCCTACCGCCTATACAATGCCGCGACGAGTCGAAGTCGAATGCCCGAACTGGGGTGTCGTCTCAGCCATTCGTGCGCTACTGACACTTTTTTCAGAGTAGTTGTGGTAGCTCGGGGTGGGGTGAGGACGACCCAGAACTGGAGGGGGAGAGTGGCTTGTCAAGATGGGAAGGGAGAAGGCAGAGGGACAACGGGTGCGTTCCTAAAACTCGTCTTTAGAGATTTTTGCTTATTTTGCTTATGTGTATTGACGCTGCCCCCGACCAGCTGGACATTCCTGCTTTATTGCACTAATTGCTTTTGCTTGGGGTGGGGTGGGGGTGCTGTACTTCGCGGTGGACAGAGCCCTGTGCATCCCGAGCTCCTGGGAGTAAGAATTACAAATTGCGTGTGGGAGCCAGGGAGCTCCGCAGCCGCTGACTTCTCCGCGTCTCAGAAAGGGCATTTAAATTTCGTCTTACCGCATTTCTGACAGCCGGAGACAGACACTGCGGCGCGTCCCGCCCGCCGGTACCCGCGACGTTTCCCACTCACCCCCTGCTCCTTTTAAGAAGTTGGCATTTGGCTTTTTAAACGAATAATAAAAATAGGGATCTTGGGCTTCCGAGGTGCTGGCTGGGACTGGGTGTTGGGTAGGCTCAAGGACCAGGGAAAAGGAGGCTGGGCAGGGATGTGTCCGATTCTCCTGCAATCAAGGACTTGGGGGAAGCGAGGGCAAATCTCCGCACTCTTCCTTGGCTCCCCCGCCGCCACCCCTGGTGTCCCCCGTGCCCCTGAGATGCGGAGGAACGAGTAGGAGCGGGACTCGGGGCTTTTCCAGAACAGCTGCTACCCTCGGCGAGTGAGGGGAAGACGCCCGGCTCCGGGCGCGGAATCGCAGCAGGGGCTCTGGCGCAGTTGCGTCGCCGTATTGGGTGTTGAAGGGAGGTGCCCTTGTTATTATCTAACACCCCCTTTTATTTATTGGGGGGGTGTTACGGCCGGCGTATAGGCTCGCCCCACCAGCCGGCGAGAGACACCGAGAAAAGCCGGCGGAGGAAGGAAGGGGGGCGCGCTGGGGGTGGGGATGGGGGGCGGCGAGGTGGGGGCTGGGAAGGGCGGCGGCGCCCGCGGGGGAAGGAGCGCGGCGAGGGCTCGAGTGGGAACGGGCGCGGCGCTGAGGGGCCCCGCGAGGGAGGGGGCCGCGCGCTGCCGCTCCCGCCGCGGCGCCTCTATCCTTCTCCTTCAGGTGGCGCAAACTTTGCGCCTTCGGGTTTGGCGGATTGTGTTCCCCGCTGCTGCCTCCCCCGGCCGCTTCGGGAAGCTAAAGCCGATTTTGATTGCTCGGCGGCGGCGGGGCGGACTCCCGGCCTTCGCGCTCCGGGCTCCAGGGGGAGACGCCATCTCGGCGGGCGCTCCGCAGCTGGTTCTCCAAGTGTGTGTCCCGATAGCAGGGGGCCACCTGGGGGAGGGGGGTCAAGAAGGGGGGGCCTTCTTCCCGCCACCAGCCCCCTCTGGCTAGCGCTCGAAGGGGAGCGAGGGGTTCGGCATCGGGGAGCGCGCTGCGCCGGGCTGCACCCACCCAGACCCTCTTAACTCAAGACCGCCCCCCCTTTGTGCGCCCCCCCTCAGCAGGCTGCCGCGATGCCCCTCAACGTCAGCTTCGCCAACAGGAACTATGACCTCGACTACGATTCGGTACAGCCTTATTTCTACTGCGACGAGGAGGAGAACTTCTACCAGCAGCAGCAGCAGAGTGAGCTGCAGCCGCCGGCCCCCAGCGAGGATATCTGGAAGAAATTCGAGCTGCTGCCCACCCCGCCGCTGTCCCCGAGCCGCCGCTCCGGGCTCTGCTCGCCCTCCTACGTTGCAGTCGCGTCCTTCTCCCCCAGGGGGGACGACGACGGCGGCGGCGGCAGCTTTTCCACGGCTGACCAGTTGGAGATGGTGACCGAGCTGCTAGGAGGGGACATGGTGAACCAGAGCTTCATCTGCGACCCGGACGACGAGACCTTCATTAAAAACATCATCATCCAGGACTGCATGTGGAGCGGCTTCTCGGCCGCCGCCAAGCTGGTCTCTGAGAAGCTGGCCTCCTACCAGGCTGCGCGCAAAGACAGCAGCAGCCCGAGTCCCGCCCGCGGGCCGGGAGGCTGCTCCACCTCCAGCCTGTACCTGCAGGACCTGAGCGCCGCCGCCTCCGAGTGCATCGACCCCTCCGTGGTCTTCCCCTACCCGCTCAACGACAGCAGCTCGCCCAAGCCCTGCTCCTCCCCGGACTCCACCGCCTTCTCTCCGTCCTCGGACTCCCTGCTCTCCTCGGCCGAGTCGTCCCCGCGGGCCAGTCCCGAGCCCCTGGCGCTCCACGAGGAAACACCACCCACCACGAGCAGCGACTCTGGTAAGCTGAACCCCTCTTGGCCTGTCAAAGAGGGAGACTGGGTCTCTTAAAGGTTTTTCTCCGGCGGCTCATTCAAATGGCCGCTTCAGCTGACCCAGCCTTTTTTTCTTTCTCAGATTTGGGAAGGGAAATGTTAGATCTGGAAGGATCTGGGAGCTCATCATCCCAGAACACTGGACTTTAGGGTTCCCATCCCTTCTAAGACTGCCCCCTTGGCCAGCCCCCTCCTTTCCTTCCCTCCCCTTAGGAATTTCATTTGGGTTTTTAAACCTTCTAGCTTATCTTGCAACTCAATCCACTCCCTCTTACTTTTCCTAAGCATTTTAATTGCCCTGGGGTGGGGGGGGGGGTGGTGTGAGGGTGTGTTGTGAAGGGGGATAAGTGAGGATTGATCCCTGAGAATGAATGAATTGCCTCCCTCTTATGTTCTAAGAAACTGTTGGGATTTGGGGGACTACAGATCCACCAAAAAATAAACCAGGGCAGTGGACAGAGGCAGAGTAGCCTCCCCACGGGGTGCTGTGAACCAGTGAAAGTGCCTTAAGGACTGATGGACTGAGGAGTTGGGATCTGTTTAGCCTGTTTTGAACACTTAAAACCAAATCCTTGCCAAATTGGACTTTTTTCCTTCCTCCACCCCTAGAACTTTTTTGGCAAAGCCGCAAGAATTTTTTTTTTTTTTTTTTTGCACTTCCAGTAAAATAGGGAGTTGCTTAAGTCCTACCAAGAGATTTGGAGCTATTATTTGCAACACCTGAAGAGTTCTTGGTAAAATCCCTTAAAAATAGGAGGTACTTGGGAAATGTGCTTTGCTTTGGGTGTGTCCAAAGCCTCATTAAGTCTTAGGTAAGAATTGGCATCAAGGTTTTATCCTGGTAAATTGTAATTTTCTTGTCTGTGCCATAAACCTAGCTGTCATTCTCCCTTTCTGACTCGGGTCTTCGTGGCAAGAAGAGCAGGACTGATAGGCTAGTTGGTTCTCTGGGGATGACTTGGTGCCAGGGCTCTTTCTCACATAATAATGCCTTATATTTACACAGCATTCATTTAATCTAGTCATTGATAGCTTTAAGGAAACGTGGCTAACCGGGTGGTTTCTATTTCCTTTCTTAAAGAGGAAGAACAAGAGGATGAAGAAGAAATTGATGTTGTTTCCGTGGAAAAAAGGCAGCCCCCTGCCAAAAGGTCAGAATCGGGGTCACCCTCGGCAGGAGGCCACAGCAAACCCCCTCACAGCCCGCTGGTTCTTAAGAGATGCCATGTGTCCACCCATCAGCACAATTACGCAGCGCCTCCCTCCACCAGGAAGGACTATCCAGCCGCCAAGAGGGCTAAGTTGGACAGCGGCAGAGTCCTGAAACAGATCAGCAACAACCGCAAATGTGCCAGCCCCAGGTCTTCAGACACAGAGGAGAATGACAAGAGGCGGACACACAACGTCTTAGAACGCCAGAGGAGAAACGAGCTGAAACGGAGCTTCTTTGCCTTGCGTGACCAGATCCCAGAGTTGGAAAACAATGAAAAGGCCCCCAAGGTAGTCATCCTTAAAAAAGCCACGGCATATATCCTGTCCGTCCAGACAGAGGAGCAGAAGCTCATTTCAGAAAAGGACTTGTTGCGGAAGCGCCGAGAACAGTTAAAACACAAACTTGAACAGCTAAGGAACTCTGGTGCCTAAGTCCACCTATTGGAGGGAGGAACTGGAATTGCTCATGAATTCTCATTTGTTACTAAGAGAAAGTAAGGAAAAAGGTTCCTTCTGACAGAACTGTAGCAACCTCTCCTATCTGAACTTTTTTCAAATGCATGTTCAAGTGCAACCTCACAACCTTGGCTAAGTCTTAGGATTGAAAGGTTTAGCCATAATGTAAACTGCCTCAAATGGAACTTTGGGCATAAAAGAACTTTTTTTATGCTTGCCATCTTTTTTTTTTTCCTTTAACAGATTTGTATTTAAGAATTGTTTTTAAAAAATCATAAAGTTTACCCCATTTCCCCATGTAAATATGGCCATTAAATGTAAATAACTTTAATAAAACGTTTATAGCAGTTATACAAGAATTCAAACCATGTATTATAAACCATAATTTTTTTTATTTAAGTACATCATCCTTTTTAAAGTTGATTTTTTCTATTGTTTTTAGAAAAAATAAAATACCTGGCAAATATATAATTGAGCCAAATCTTAGAAGTTGTGAGTCTTTTGTTTCTTTTCTTGCCTTTTTTTTTTTTTTCTTTCCATTCTCTTTCCATCATTCTCTTTCCGAGTCCCACCATTTCGCCCTCAAGGGAATGAATTTACAAAGATGGGAATAGAAGTTATTTAAGAAAGGGCAAGGGCTTTTCTTTGTTAAAATGGGTCTGGGGCTTTAAGGTCTTTATTTTCTCAGGGTTATAAGATGCTTCCTGGAGATTTGTGATAGGGCCAGAGTTGCTACATGAAAGAATGAACAGGCAGTAGACTGGTGAGAAGGCAAAGGGATGCCAGTGGCTAAAGATAAGTTAAGTATACAAAGGGGTAAGGGCTGGGGGTGGGAGGAAGATGGAGAAGAAACTCCAGCTGGGTTAACCCATGCTACCCCACTGCTGCTTAACTACTATTACCAGGTGCTAGGCCCTTTACTCAGGTTATCTCCAAAGTGCTCCAGGAGGCAAGTTAGTAACCCTGTTTTACAAACAATGAAATAGAGGACTTTTGCAACTTCTCTGGGGCCACACAGTCAGAGGCTGCCTCCAAAGTCCCCATTCCATTGAAAAATACTTATCACTTCACTATTATGCCTTAGTTCATCCTGGGTCTAAAGTGCTAAGGCCAGGAATGCTTTTGCTTTGGGGTCTGATGGACTGACTCGAGTAATAGCCATACTAACCTACTTATGTGTCAGACATTCTTAGAAGCATTTTCCTTGTAATAATTCCACTGCAAACCTATGAAGGAAATCAGCCCAATGTTGATTTCCCTATAATAGAAGGGGAAACTGAGGCACAGGAAGACTCAGCTAGGCGCCCAAAGCCCAATGATAATGAACAGTAGAGCCAGGATTCGAACCCGGGCAGTCCACTCATAGCCTGTGCTCGAACACCCTGCCAACAAGCCAGTGGGAATAAACGGGCCACTCATAAGAACAGGGGTTAGACCAACATAGCGGGTCAGGTGCCATAAATCTCAACATTTAGGCCCTGTAGGTCATCAGTTCCCCTTTTGTTTGTTTCATTTTGTTATTTTGTTGTTCATTGTTTCATGATTTTCTTTCTCTGAGAAACCCACAAGTCATTCACTCCTACATTAGCCATTTGTTAAATGCAATTCACCCCCTTTCTCCTGGGAAGCAGCCAGTTTGGAATGCTACTGCTCGGATCATAAAATAAAACATACTTACTCTTTGTCACATGAGTCATTATTTTGGAAACTACAAACTCCCCTTCCTTCCAGCCTCTTTGACACATGGACACTCATGACACATGGTCATCATTAAAACATGAAAAAGCATTTTTGAACGTAGGCATTATTAACTATAAGCCTTCGCAAACCCAGGGTCTGAACCAGAAACGAGAACATTATTACATAGGCAAATGGAGGTTACTATCGCTGTTCTAATTATCTCGTTGTTCCAGCCTCAGAGTAGATCTTCAATCCTGTACTCTTTTTAGAACTTTAACCCACCACCACCAGCACCAACCACCACCTCATACATCAATAAATAATTACTGTCTTTGGTTCTGAACTTGAGAACAATTTACTTAAGCCCTTAATGTCTGTTTCTGGATTCTTTATTTTGGATCCTAAGTCCCACCCTAATAGTTTCATGTAGTCACACCGTATACCCTAAATTCAAAGGGAGATACAATCTACAGATGTTGAACAGTTCAAAGTGTTAAAAAGCGGGGCGATCTTAAAAGATTCCCTCTTTGCCCCTTTGTGGCTGGAGTGCCGCTCTGGAGTGACTCACTTGAGAACAAGGAAGGTGTTAATTTGATCACTAAGTCCAGGCAAGGCAGCAGAAAAGGAGAGTGTTCATCACGGGGAAAACAACTCCCCGTTCCAAATAATCAGGAAACAACTTAAGGATGCAGAGCTTGGCTATGGGGATGGAAGGGAGCCATTCCAACTATTAGTTTTATTCTATTTTTAGAATATATTCTAATATATTCAACTATTATTTTATTTTATTTTATGGAACCATTATTCCAACTATTAGTCGCCCCTCTCAGGTTTATGAAGCAAGAGTAAGGTCAGAAAACAGAGCGGATGCCAACTTCTTTCCAGAAAGTCAGGCTGATCCTGACCCCAACACAAATGGGCTCTCAGAGCCAGCCCGGGGAGTCCCCAGGGTCTGTGCCATTGTTCCATCTATTTTGTAGATAACCATAATCAAGAATCGGAGATGGAGAGGAGGAGCTTGCAATTTGGTCAAGAATATACAGGAAGGAATGAGCTACTGCTGACTGTGCCTCTTACCCAGAATGATGTCCAGGAATTAATGGCTACTAGGGGACTCTGGGGATGATTTTGTTTAGGGATGGAATGTATAAAGAGGAAGGAAGTGTTCTTTCAGTGCTGCCATTTCGAAGCAACAAAGGAGATCCACAGTATAAAAACAATCAACTTTTTAAATGAACAAAGTTTTCCAAATCACAGCCTAAGTAGAGTTCTCTGCTGGTGTTTAAGACAAATTCTGGCACAAAGCTTGGGAAAGAGGACAAGTGTTAGGGGGTTTTCTGTGGTTTGTTTGTAATAGTTTATGATTGGCTCAGTCATTAATAAATTTTTTAGCATACACGCTAGGGGCCCCTGCTGCATTTCTTCCCAACAATAAATGATCCTTAGGCTAGAAAACGTTGAAGGGTATCCCACAACACGATCTATAAATGCACTGGTAGCTTCGCAGAAGGCTCCTCTTTTAAGGTTATAGACCATTACAGACCTATTTCAAAGGAGAAGGAGGGTAAAAACAAGCTAATAGGATGAGAACAGAGACACATTAAAAAAAATAAAAGGAAAAAGACTCTATAACCACCACTAAGACTGTAGCAATAACCTTTCTTTAGTCTAGATCCTTCAGGAGAGAGTTTAGACTAATTCCAAATTTAGAAGAAACCCCCAAGAATATTTGCTTTCTCTAATTGGTTGGAGGTGACTCTAAATGACTCTTGAGTTGATTTCGCATTTTGTTTTTAATTTTATTTCTTTCAGAATTAGTCTATACTAGGAAGACACAGTTGAGGGGAACCAGTGTTACTGGGATGCAGATCCTGTGAGGTTAAAAGGGATGTTCTTTGTTTTTAAACAATGCCTGGGAGCTCAGCCACAAACCCCCAAACTTTCTTCCCACTGTCACCCCATCAGCTGATAGAGAGATGAAACAAGCCAGTCAGGGGTCTCTGGGGGTGGAGAAAGGGAGTTGGGGAGAGAGAATTAACCTTTCTTACACACCTACTATCTGTTAAACCATCTCACAGATCCTCACAACAGCCCAGCTTGAGAGTGACTGTTGAATGTGACAATACTGAAATTTAGACAAGTTCAAGAGCTCTCCCAAAGGCACACAAGTACCAACAATAAATACAACAACAATGGGGGCTAATGTTTACTGCATGCCAAACACTTCACATGCATTGTCTTATTTCATCCCCAAAACAACTCTTAGGAGATGAATTCTATTTCTAATCTCCATTTTATACTTCAAGAGATGGAAATTTTGAGAGATTAAGTAACTCAACTTCATTCACAGAACTAGCAAAGTGGTGACAGCAGGAATTATTCATTTGTTCATAAATATTAATTAAGCACCTACTGTGTACCCCCAACCCTGTGCTGCCCATGGGCAAAGGCGCATAGATAAGGTCCCAGCCCTGAGTCACCTACCCACTAGTAGAGAACAAAGAAAACTGATAATCAGACTAAGAGATTTTACAAACACTTTTAGATCAGGTTGGAGTTGAAGCTCTCCACTGAAAACCCCACCCTTTCCCCCTGGAGGGAAAATGGAATCAAGGCTGGAGCTCAAGGAAAGCTAGAAGAGGAACAAAGAGAAGAATCATCAGAGGGATGGAGGGAAGGTAGGTAAAAATGGTGTCAGTGAAGCCAGGAGGAAGGTCTTCTACAAAATCAGAAAGAAGGGCAGCAGCACACAGAGAATGGTCCATTAGACTTCCCAGCATGGAAGCATCTTCTTGGCCACACCTCCTCCCCAGGATCCTCCCTCTCTTCTTCATGCCCTTCATTCAATCCATCACTTCAAACAGCTGGCCGCTCCTTTCCCTCACATCCTGCCCTCCTGCAATACCTTCTCCAGGAGCTCCCAAAGTGTGATGCCTAGGCCATTGGCATCCGCATCACCTGTGAATTTGTTGCAAATGGAAACACATAGTCCCCTTGAATTAGCCCAGGAGTAGGCCCCAGGAAAGTGTGTTCTATCAAGCCCTCTGGGGCTTGAGAAAGTTGGAGGACCACCACCTTCCCCATCACTGACCTCCCAGTGATTTTTCAAAATCACAAATATGGATAGGCTCCTGCCATGCTTAAAACCCCCTCGGAGGGTTCCTGCAACGGTTCAGATGAAGTCCAAAGTTGTTCTACACCTACGAGGTCCTCCCACACACTGCCTTCTGCTCCCTCTTGTCGTCACTCCGGTTTCCCTATGCCCTGTGAGATTTTTCAGACAATTTGCCCCCTCTGGTGACCCACCACCCACCCAATCCACCAATACTGAGCCTACAGGCCTGACATGTTCTCACTCATGTTTCATTGCTCACCTTCTAGTATTCGCTGACCATGGAGACGGGGTTCCTTAGATGACTTGGATTACGTGTCCAAACACTTCCCTCCCTTTACAGATATCACGCGTCCTGCTTTGAGAGATGGAACCACATGGGTCCTGTTCACCAACAAATCCTCACCCAGCACCGATATAAATGCCTGGCATCAAACAGGGACCAGACGATTCCTACATGAATGGCCGAAAGAAGAGTCTTTTTTTTTTTTTTAAGATTTTATTTATTTGAGAGAGAGAGAGTGAGCAGGAGAGCTCTAGCAGCGGGGGGAGTGGGGGAGAAGGGGCAGAGAAAGCAGACTCCCCATTGAGCAGGGAGCTCCATCCCAGGACCCCCGAGATCAAGACCTGAGCTGAAGGCAGATGCTAAACCAACTGAGCCACCCAAGTGCCTGCAAAGAGCCATTTTAAAGCAACATGGAAACATTTCTCACTAACCTTTTCAAATGTGTAGCTATGAGGATAAAGAAAGATGGATACATCCAGTAAAGACAGAATTTGTATGTGGTTTGCTGGGCTGGAGTGGCTTTTGACTTTATCTTGCTGAAGATGGAAGAGATAATTCATTTGTATGCTGATCGTGCAGAGCCGAAAGGGGGAGAATGGAAGATACAGGAGGAAAGGGGGATGAAGATAGGCATAGCCACTAAAGGGCAGCTTCCCTCTTTATCTGCCCGCTACCAATCTCCTGGAGTTGCAAAGGCCTTCAGCCTAGTGTGGAATGTGAGTGAGCTAAGGTGAGGGGGTGCATTCCAGACAGGGCCACTCCTGCAGACAGCCATTCCTCCAAGCAGTGACGGCAAAGGACAGCCCAGGTCTCCTCCTCCAGGCTCCCAGGGGCTCTGCTCTTGCCCTCTCATAGGCCATGTTCACTTGCGTTAGAAATCACCTGTTACACTCTGTTTCTCTCTTGCTAGACCCTGAAATCCTGGAGAATAAGGCTCTGATGTTCTCCCTCATCACTGTACCCATAGGGTAGACACATGTCTAATATATAAAATTGCGTTGAGTGAATGAGTGAGTGTTTCAACACACGAATGAATGAATGCATGCATTTGCCATACATTCTAAGTGACTACTTCCTGGGGCCGTCAATCTTTTTCACTCTGTTCAATCCTTTGCTTTGTGCTCAACTCAAATGAAATTGATCCCCGGTCTGATGTTGACCTAATTCGTTGTGGAGGGCAGGAGACTCAAGGATAGCTTCTCTGAGTCTACGGGTCAGCGTCCCTACATTACCAGCAGCTGAAACTCAGCTTAAATCGGCAAATGAAAAAAAAAAAAAAAAAAAAAAAAGCGAAGACAAAAAAGTATACATTAGCTTATGCAACTGAAAAAAGCCCAGGAGTGGCTGGATCTAGGGGCTTAAAGGGTAGCTTAAGGATTCTTTCCACACCCTCTCAGTCAGGAGCTCCCTACCCCACCTGGGGCAAAGATGGCTGCCTGCACAGGCAGAAAGGATTCCGATTACTCTCCTGGGATTACATGCCCACCCTGAGGCTGGTGGATCCCTTGGTTCCCAGCCCCCTTCCTGTGGTAGAGCTTTGACTGACAGCCCCATCCAGCAGGAGGAACCGCAATCCCTAAAAGGAAAAGACGGGCCCACAAAAAGAGCAGGTGTTCCCCAGACTGACTTACAGAATAACCGTGGTGCTCAGCTCCTCAGAGTTCCCTGCAAGAGCCCAGGTGTTTTAAAAACCCCCACTAACTCTCAAAATTGCCTGAGGGATCTTTTTAATAAAATAAAGATTCCCAGAATCCACCTCAGAGCTACAAAACCAGAGTGTCCAGAGAGTGGGGCCTAGAAGCCTGTATTCTTTTCAAAGTTCCACAAGTGACAGGAAAGAACAAGTAGGTCTGGGGACTAATGTCAGAGCTGAAGGCACCTTGCTTCTGAAGTCTCCCGGACCTGAGTTCCGATCTGACTCTGCTGCCAGCTGGCTCTGTGACCTGGGCCACATGACTCTGCCACTCTGAGCCTGACTTTCCCAATTGACAGGGGAGAAAGAGAAGAAAGGGGTAGCCAGGGGTATATGGGAATCATACCTCCTGCCGGGGCTTTTGAGAGAATTAAATGAGGTACCATATGAGAAACGGTGTGGCTCAGATGCAGTAAAAGAGAATTTCCTCTCCTCCTCGCCCCTTCCCACTCCTCCATTTCAGTGTGTCACCAAGTCCTTTAGATTCTACCTTCGAAATACCTCTCGGCTCCTGGCCGCTGCTACCACCTTCTTTTCACCCACCGTTATCTTTTGTCTGGGTCTCTAGTAGCTTCTCACCGCCTCTAGTCTGGCCTCCACAAAGGCCCAGGAATGGTCTTCAAAAGATGGCTGACTGGATTTTGTCTGACCTGCAAAAATTTAGCAGCTCTTCTTACTCCGACTGTAAAGTACATGTATCTTCATATCCGTTCCTGACCTGCCCCCAGCTTCTCCGTCTGGCCTCAAGCCACATCACTCCCTCAGGTATTAGCTCCAGCTACACTGAGACAATTGCCTTTCTTCTGAACAGCCGAGCACATGCTCTCCTCAGGACCTCAGCTCTGGTTCTGCCCTCGGTCTGAATGAGACTCATCTCCACTCTGTCTCGTTCTGAACGTCACCTCTTCAGAGAAGCCCTCCCTGATCTCAGTTCCCTTTGTTCCCTTTTCCATGCTTATCTTGTTCCCAGTAGCTAATAGCAGTGAAGCACTCTTTTGTGGCCTGTTCTGTGTTATCTCACAGCATCCCCAGGAGATGAAAGCACTCACTTCCTCATCAGCATATTGAGATTCGGGATCATCAGGTAACTTTCTCAAGGTCATATAGCAAAGCAGTGTCAGTGCAACAAGTCAACCCTAGGTCATTTGATTCTGTGTCACCACGTTCCTCCACTTCCCGCTGCTTCAAGTCTACCACAGTACCCTGAAATCGCCTATGTCCTCCTCTTGCTTCCCCATTGGAATTGGAGCTGCTTGCTTATGTGTCTTGCTATTAACCAGTGCTTAGCGCTGACTAAGCTCATCGAAGAGACTCAATTAATGTTGCTAAATAAACGCAGCCAATGTACTCATGTGCCAAGACCCGTGGCCAGACAGAGACTGCTGACAAGTTTACATCCAAAGGAATGTGTCCCTGCCATGCTGTTTGAGGATTGGGATATGGGACATGATGAGGTTCAAGAGCTAGAGGCAATCTTGGGCTTTGCTTTCTAGATGGAGCCCCCAAAGAAGATACAATCTTCCCAAGGGCCTTCCTTCAGCTGGTTTCTGGCAGATTTGGTTCAAGACTTCAGGTCTTTTGAGCTAAAAGATTTGTTTCCTTGAGTTACCTGAATCCAGGATAACTTCCTAAGGTAGGGGCAATTTACGTCCAGCCCAGTTCTCAGTAATCCCACCTGCAGACTTCCCCAGTCTACAAATACTTATTGGGTATCTCCTACATATAGAGTAGGCACCAGTGTGGAAGAAATCAATTTAACAATGTAGTAAAGAAGCATGATGTTGAGCGAGTATTTACACAAATGATTAAATAAATAAATTCAAGCACCCAAAGCAGTGAGAAGAACAGTTTTTAGGAGACTGTCTAACAGCCTAGGGGTTCAAGGAACATGTTCAGCCAAGACATGGAGGATGGGTATGGGTTAATCAGGCCAAATATTCTGAGACGCTACAGTAGGAGTGAAGAAGACATGCTCAGGGCACCCAGAGCAAGCTAGAATGGAAGGAGTGGATAGCAGTAGAACACCGCTGGATGAAGCCCAGGAGGGGGTCCCAAGCCAATCACCCAGGAGCTCACGGAGGCATTTAGATTTTTGTCTGAGGACAGACTGCAGTGGAGCAGTTCCCATCATTCCCCCCAATGTTTGTTGGATCCTCTGGTCGTGGCGACACCATCCCCACAGCCTTGGGTGTGGTCAAGTCGGAAGGCATAGTGATGACTTTCTGTACTGCCCTTGTCTGTACCCACCGTATTTTGTATCTTTGTCTGTAACATAGATCAGGAAGCCTAGACCAGGTAACCAGAAATATTAAGCTCTTTGCAACAGGGTCATAACAATAAGAACAAAAATAATAACAACAGTGACACGTATCAAGGATTTTCTATGAGCGCAGTACTGCGCAAAACACCACGCATGATTTTCCTCCTTGAATCTTCACGACCACCACGTGAATAGGAAACAATGATCGTTCCCATTTTACAGATGAGAAAAAAAGAATGAGAAAAATTAAATAAATCACTCAAGGGTCCCAAGTGAAGAGGTGGAAGAGGGGACATTCAAGCCCAGGTCTGCTCCACTCCCCACCCACAGTCCTCCTACTTGCAGTCAGCTCTTCTGACGTGTCAGTCACTCATGACCATCAGGGCGGGACGTTTAAACACGAGGAGACAGGTAATCAGAGCAGGGGGAGCTGCTGGGGGTCAGAGAACATTTTGGAAGGATAAGCCCTCAAATATCACATGAGCTGACCATCTCATTTTGCAGATGAGAAAGTTGAGGTCCAGCCAGGAGAAGGGCTGTGGACAGAGCACACAGTCATTCAGGAGCAGGTAGGGGTAGTACCTGAGTTTCTTAGGCCGGCTTTTAAAAATCCCCTGTGGCATTGGGGCTCCAGGCATCTTTCCTTCTTCTTTGAGTAATGCATTCCATCTCCTTTGGGTATCTCCTCTTACCCAGTGTGGGTGGTCTTGGGAGTCCCAGGGGACAGACAGGCTTCTTCTAGCCATGAAGGTGCCCAGGGGAGACCAGCAAGACTTTTTCTCGCTGGGCCCTGCAGGACTTTGAGTCTTGACTGGAGTAACCCAAAAAAAGAATGTAGAGGTGGGAGCCCATTCTTTGTGGTTGCTGTTCCTGGAGAGAACAAATTGTCTGGCTCTCTAGACACTTGGCATTCCCCCAGCCAAGACTTGGTCAACCCTGTCGTTCCATGTCCCCATCAGTCCTGGGAACTCTCCAATGCCCTTCTGCAAAATTCTGTTTACAATTCAGTTAGTCATTAGAATTTTTTTGTTTCTTGTAACTGAAAAGCTCTGAGTGATGAAGTATTCCTCAAATTTTCCCCACGATATCATGCTGCCTTGATCTGCCTTGATCTGCCCCTTGATCTGGGGCAAGACAACAACCACAAGAAAGAAGGAAAGAAAGAAAGAAAGAAAGAAAGAAAGAAAGAAAGAAAGAAAGAAAGAAAGAAGATAAAAAAGAAAATAGCAAAAAGGCAGCAAGCTGAAAGCCATAACAAGGTAGAAATACAATCAAATCCTGGGCAGTAACATCTTCTGTGTCGCGTCTCATTGTCTCATCGGCTGCATATTTTGTTCTTCGATTATCTGCAATTAGGGATAATTTGTACCGGGCTTCAGGTCTACCGACGGAGCTGATAGCCGGCCGTCTGGGTATCGTGGCGTCTCCACTCTGTCTAGAAGGACTTCCTCCTATCAAACCCAAATAAACCCTGCACTACTTAAGCATGATTCTTAGACTTTTTTTTTTTTTTGAACTCTCACTGAAAAAGAAAAAAAAATCTTCCCATTTAAGAAATCATCCTTTTGTGACAGGTATTGTGCTAAAGGTTTTATATGTACCGTTTCATCAAACCAGCAATTCTATGGAGAATTGAGATTTATTGCACTATTATTAGTGCACATTATTATTAAATATGTAATCATTAATTACTATTATACTACAATTAGCCCCATTGCATTAAGGGAAAAACTGGCCCTCCAGAGATGGGGGTGTGGGGGTGTGGTAAATGCATTGCCAAGGTCACACAGCTGGCAGGTCATAGGCCTTAGATATAAACCCATGTCAGCCCAGCCTCAGAGATCTTCCTCGAAAACTCTAGGCTGAATTGTCTGAAAAAAACTCAGAGACACCTCACTGCAGTGGTTCTCAACCAGGGAACCCGCCGCCGCCAAGGTAGCAAAGTTATCAGAATCTCCAGGGAAATTGTTGCTTGAAAAGCATATGCAATGATACAATTTCATATTTGAAAAATAGAAAATAAAACTTATCCCAGTGTTCTTCTTCTTTTTTTTTAATACAAACCAGGACACCTTTGAGAGCGAGAGGGGCTGCTGTGAATGACCCAGTCTAGTTTGCAGTCACACTGGGGTATAGGATCACAGGTGAGAAAACATAGCCCCAGGTAGACTGAGACCCCAGAGCAAATCCGTGGTCCAGTCAGAATCGGACCCCTGGAAGAAAGACTGGAGGCACCCATCGTTCCCCCCAGGTCGTTTCTGAGGCCCTTGTTCCTCTAATCATTCTAAACTGCAGCCAACACTTGCTCATACCGGGAAGCCCTTCATGACTTTTTTTTCCTTTTCTTTAAGATTTTATTTATTTATTTGACAGAGAGAGACACAGTGAGAGAGGGAACATAAGCAGAGGGAGTGGGAACGGAAGAAGCAGGTTTCCCACTGAGCAGGGAGCCCAATGCGAGGCTCCATCCTAGTACCATGGGATCGTGACCTAAACTGAAGGCAGACACCTAAGGACTGGGCCACCCAGGCACCACCTGATTTTTTTTTTTTTTAAGAGCTTACATAACTTTTTCTTTTTTTTTTTTTTTTAATTTTATTTATTTATTTGACAGAGAGAGAGCCTGCAGGTTCCCTCCAATGCGGGACTTGATCCCACGACACCGGGATCATGACCTGAGCCAGAGACTGGGACTTAACCGACTGGGACACCCAGGCACCCTGAAGCCCTTCCTGATTAACCAAAGTTGGTTCTGCAGCCTCGAGCTTTTCTGTTACGCACCAGGTGCTGTGCTTTATTAATTTTCTCTCGATTGTGAACTGCTTGGGCTTTTGCAGGAGTGTGTGTGGGGAGTGGGAGGGGTCTGCACAGGCTTTGCATGGTTCCGTGTCAATTGTAACTAGAGGTCAGTTACCACTGAACTGAAACTAGACATCGGTTAACACTGAACATGCGAAGTGAGGGCACAACCCTGATGTGCACAACTTTCTATTAATACGGTGCTTTGCAAAACGGGGAGTACCTGCATTCTGATGCTTTCTTCCACAGTATCTAGTTTCCTCAGGCTGCCATGGCCCCAAAAGGGTGGCTTGCAACAACTGGAACTTTTTCTCGCAGATGCCCACAGGGCCATGCGCCCTCTTAAAGCCTCCGTGGAGGACGCTTCTTCACCTATCCCTGGCTCGGGTGGACACTGCCAATCCTTGGCATCCTTTGGCTGGTAGGTTCATCCCTCTGGTCTCTGTCTCTGTCTTCCCATGGCCTTCTTCCCTGTATATGTATATGTTTCTGCATCTCCTCTCCTCTTATTATAAAGACACCGGTCATAAGATTCAGGGTCCACCCTAAACCAGTATGACCTCATCCTAACTAGGTACATCTGCAAAGACATTATTTCCAACCAGGGTCACATCTGAGGTTTCCAGTGGACATGAATTCCAGGGGGACACTCGTCAGCCCAGTGCAGATGAGTAGGTTCCTCCAGAACTGGGTTTGGGGCATAGATCCACATCCCTCTCAGTGCCTAAACTGGGGAATGCACACAGTAGACCCTCATAATCCCAGTTGGACACAGGGCAGTCATGAACTCAGCCCAAAAGAGGTGGTTTCCTCTTGACTCCAGCCATCTAAACAGCAAACCACTCCCTAGCCCCCTTCCTTCCCTTTTTCATGGCTGTCTTTTCTGGCTCTCCACCCACCAAAGCCTCCTTTTCTCTTTCCTTCCTCCTGCCAGCCACAAAGGGCCGGTGGGGGTTGTGGGGGAGGTGTGTGTGTTTCTGTGTGTGTGTGCACACACCTTTTCCAGAGGTGAGGATCTTCAAGCTTCCTCACCCCACCCAGGCATTTCTTCACCCCGGCATTTAGGATGCAATGCCATCAGCAGCCCCCTGAAAGCCAAACTACATTTTCAGCCCTTAGTCAAATAGCCTGTCTAGGCTACACACCCTTCCGATTTATTTTCTCCAGAAGTCCCAAGTGAAAAGTTTCCCCATTGCAATCGCAGCTGGTGTCTTCCTCTTTCTTTAGTTTCTGGACGCTAGTTCACTTTTTCTTATTAAAAATTAACAGCATGTTGTCACTTACTGAGATGTTACTGGGCGCCAGACGAGTGTGCCTGCCACACACAGCACACTCATGAAGTCACTCGTTCTTGGCATGATACCCATTGGACAGAGGAGAACACCGAGGTCTTCGGTGTACGTAGTTGCTTCGGAAGCAACTACGGAGCTTCCCCAGAGTCCCACAGCCAGTTCCAAGGGGAGTCTGAATTTGAACCTATGTTCATCTGGTTCCACAGAACTTTCTCTTCCACACACGAGGGTTATGAAAGTGACCTTTCCACATTTTATGCCTTCACAATGCCTCTCAGCCAAGCTTCCAGAAAAGGTATGAGACCGCTGAGTATGATCTGTTGTTTCTTGAAGGAGTTAAGCAGATTCTTCACAGTTTCTGGCTCCTCTGAAATCACCAGGGGGGGGGTGGGGTTGCTGTGAAAAGGGAACACTGCCGACAAAGTGGCAGACTGCAAATCATTACCGAAGATTCTCCTGGAATCAGTTGTTCTCACAGCAGCTGCTTTGGGCTTCTTCTGAGTGCCATATCGCAAGGCCTAAAAGGCAAACTTCTCACAGTTTCAAAAAGGTCCTCGTTGGCAGATTTCCACTGAACTTGATTCAGCGTGCTCCCCGGGCTGGGGACAAGAAGCCACAGTGTATCTTCAAATCAGAGTCAGCCTCCCATCCTGGACACTCGCATCTCACTCAAGTCCTGGCAGCCTCATGAGTTGAACCTGCTTTCTCCTGCCCCTCTGCGCCTGCTCTCCCTGCCTAACACGTCCCCCTGAATACAACTGGTTGCCAGTGAATATGTCCTTCGAGGCTCCGGGGGCACCTAGGAAGGCATCCCCCTGCCCCACCCACCCGAGAAGGAGGAATCCTTACCTGAAGCCTCAACCAGCCCCCATGGACGGTTTGCTCTCATGGCACTGGGGGAGGGGCTTTACACCAAGGCTTTGCCTCGGATCTACTAAGTTGGGTCTCTAAGGTGGAGACTGGGATGTATGCCTCTTAGCAAGCTCTCCAGGCACTTAGGAAGATGCCCTAGGCTTAGCTTTCCAGAACTGAGTCATTACTTCATCTTCAAAATTTTTACCCTGTCCTTAAAACAAACAAACAAGCAAACAAACGGATACACATGGCTTATCATGTTCCAGGCTCTGTGTGCCTCTCACTCTGTCAGCCCACGCCAGGGCCAGAACAACGTTAGTGAGGAGGATATAATATTATCCCTATTTTTCAGATAAGGAAACTAAGGCACAGGAAGGGTAAGGAACGGGTCTGGGGCTACTCATCCAGGAAGCGGCCAAGCTGGCTTCTCTGTGGATTTCTTTCCCTAAATCTTCTCACTTGTTAGATTCAAATATTTTATTTGGATTTAAAGTACAATCGCTGTTTGTTCATTTCTGGACGCTCCGAGGCTAGATTGCCGGGCACAGTCACTATCACCACACGTTTGTTGAATGAATGAATGAAAACAGGGGTTGAGGTGTTGTTTCTATTTCTCCCTCATATGAAAAATACATAAACACATTATCCCTGTTAAAAGTGTGCACTGCCTGAAATCATACTGTATTTTGGTGCTGGTATCTCTGCCCCAGGTAGGGAAGCCCTGGGCTGAGCAGACCTTCCTCTTTGCACTGGCCACAGTCAATTGTAGTTTTCGCTTCCAGATTTCGAGCTCCTGCAAACAGGGACTGGATTTATTCATCTTTGCATCCTTGTGCCTGGGGCAAGAGTCAACTACTGCATTCCTCATTCTTGCCACAGAACTGATTTTAGAGCTGTTGAAATCTAAACCCTTGCAAAATGCTTGGAGATCTGGAAGGAGGCAATAAGATTAAATGCGTGGCAAAGAATAAAGAAGCTAGGGACACCCGAGTATTGACCGCTAACGGCATGTCAGAGCTGCTGGGCATTAGGAGGCCTGAACTCTACTTCTGGTTGATTCTTCATACCCCAGAGACAATCTGCTTCTCGGAGACTGTGGTCTTTCTCAGGTTGTAAATTCCTTGCAGATAAAGATTATGTCCTTCTTCTTTTTTTTTTTAATATTTGTTTGTTTTATTGAGAGAATGGGGTAGAGGAGCAGAGGGAGAGGGACAAGCAGACTCTGTTGGGCTCCATCTTATGACCCAGAGCACAACCTGAGCCAAAACCAAGAGTCAGATTCTCAATCAACTGAGCCACTCAGGCGCCCCAAAGATCATGTCCTTCTCCTTGTTTTTCCCCACTATACCTTCAGAGCCTGCTTAATGCCTAGCATATAGAAGATGCTCGATAAAAGGCATGGGTTGAATGAATGGATGAATGAATGAGAAATTTTGAACATGTTCTAATGAGAAAAGTATAACGGGTTTACCCACACACTTTCCTGTTTCCACAGTCCCCCGTGGCTCTTCTATTTTCAAATAAAATGTGTTTGTGGGAGATAACTTGGTTGGAAAGGCTGACTTTAAGCTGTCTGAGAAGAGCATTTTAGGTTAGCTGGAAAAATGTTAATTAGCCACGTAAAAGGACGGGGACGATGAAGATCCAAGAAGTAGATTCTGTATCGAGCCCCAGATGAAACCCAAGCAGGTACCTGAACTACAGTCTCTTGGCTGTCAAGTTCTGGGCTTGGAGCAGTGACCTCACCAGCTGGCAGGAGCTCCAGCTCATTATTAAGGATATCGGTTCTGCTTCGGGTGAGATGCCAACAAGAGTATCACAAGCTAATGGCAGGGAGGCAGGCAGGCAGGCGGGAAGTCAATGGTAATTAAACTTTCCTTGGTACGCAGCAGCCAAGCCCAAAGCACACAGGAAAGATAGAGGCAGAAGCTGCCAAGAACTGAGTAGGGAGCAAAGCATGAAGAAGCAAACTCAAGAAACCACAAAGGGGGGACGCCTGGGTGGCTCAGTTGGTTAAGCGGCTGCCTTCGGCTCAGGTCATGATCCCAGCGTCCTGGGATCAAGTCCCACATCGGGCTCCTTGCTCGGCAGGGAGCCTGCTTCTCGCTCTGCCTCTGCCTGTCACTCTGTCTGCCTGTGCTTGCTCGCTCTCTCTCCCTCTCTCTCTCTGACAAATAAATAAATTAAAAAAAAAAAACCCACAAAGTGTCCTGTTTTTGCTTGGAGTGAAGGGTTTCAGAGACTACCCAGGTTGGTCGGTGAGGAGGCTGATGAAAAGGAGGCTGATGGTCACACATCAGATGTGACAATGAAAAGGAGGCTGAGGGTCACACATCAGATCAGCAGATGGATTTGATGATATGGGATTGGATATCAGATTTAATACAGATGATTTGATGATATGTGAAGTCCTCTCTGGCCCAGAGATTCTCTATAGAGTGGTGAGTGCCCCTAACAGCTTTATCTAATAACTTGCCAACATCTTGGCATGAAAAAAGAGAGTCATCCTCTCCTGATGTATCATAGGACCTTCACAGGTCAAAGGAAGGGGAAGGCGAAGAGCAAACAAGAAATGAAAGCTTAGGGGCACCTGAGTGGCTCAGTCAGTTAAGGATCTGCCATCAGCTCAGGTCATGATCTTGGGGTCCTGGGATGGAACCCAAAGTGGTTGGGCTCCCCACTCAGCAGGGCATCGGCTTCTTCCTCTCCCTTTGCCTCTCCCTTCCTTGTGCACACACACTTTCTCTCTTTCTGTCTCAAAAAAATAAATAAAATCTTAAAAAAAAAAAAAAGAAAGAAAAAGAAATGGAAGCCTGGAGAGTGTATACTACAGGCCCAAATATGTTCACATCTAAGATGGAATATTAGACTATAACCACCCATTGGGGTACATTCTCTTGCAATTGGCCTCTTATATGTGAGGAAGTTTGGGCAGGTTGAATTGCATGTCCAAAGACACCAAATAAGTAGGCAGTAAACTTCTAGGATTTCAGAGTCGTTTGTTACCTACTCTTAGACTGATAAAACCCACATTATGTCTTTGACAAATGTAATTTAACTCCAATTATAACTTAACCTTCAATTCGTTAACAGACAACATTACCATTTTGCCCACTTGACTTATTAACAGTTTATACATCTAAACCAAAATCTGCCCTTGGCCAGGGTATGTCACAAAGCAGGGACGTCAATAAGATCACTGATTTACCATAGTTGCCTTTGTAGGAATCCATAGGAGAAGTTTCTCTTCTATCTCAGTGCCAAGAGAGCTCTTCTTTTTGGAGACAGAGATGATAACCTTAATTTTAAGATATTTATTTTCTTTTCAGCTCTGGGGGCATTAGGAAAAACTAACTGGTGCTATTTTTTGCCTTGCCTTGGCCGCTAGAGCACAGAACCAAGTTAATGTCCATCTACAGCAAGTCTTAAGATTTAAAGCACTTATTTTCAATACTAACCCTGTCCTTGGCTTCATTTTATTTTTGTTACCATTATTTTTTCTTTCTTTCTTCTTTTTCTTACCATGATTTCTTTCCTTATTCTTTCCCTTGGTGTGATATAGCTCCAGAAGCTACTTCACACCTACTTTGAAATGAAGGAGGAAAATAATGAAAATATATACAGTGTAATTTGTGAACGTCAGTGACAGAATAGGCTTATGCGCTGGCATCAGAACAAAAACTCTGGGTTGCCAACCCAGTTTGACCACTTGGTAACTATGTGACCTTGCAAGACTTACTGTGCCTCCGTTCATTCTTTGTTTTTAGAAGGTTGGGAGTGGGGGGAGGCCTAATTATATCTCCCTTGAAACTCTGTGTTGAGGATCATATTGGGAAAAGTACCTGACCCCTAATAAGTGCTCTTACCAAATTTTAGTTCCTTCCTTCCTCAACTCCAAACTCCTTCAGCAGCTATGTGCTCTTGGACTTGCTCAATCATGTTCCTGGGTGACCTGGTGCGCTCAGAAATATCTTCTGCTGAGGAAATGCATTTTAGCTGCATCAGGAGAATGTTAGGTCAGAAGGAAGCTGGGGAGAAAGTGCTGGACAAGAGGAAATCATGGCTGTTCAGTGCTTACTAAGGAACTTAGCTTGTGAGCTCACGGAATCACAGTGGGAAAGAGAGAGTGGGCATTCAGGGATGGGAGTCATTGCAGTGTGTCCAGAGAACAACCATGGGGCTCCCTCTGTTAAGTTTCTGGAAGAAGAACCTTTTTAGTATGGCTTGTCTGGAAAGCAAAGGATGGGTTAAACCATTGAATTTTTTAAAAAGGTTTTATTTATTTATTTGACAGAAAGAGAGAGTGCAAGGAGGGGGAACAGCAGGCAGAGGGAGAAGGAGAAGCAGGCTCCCCACTGAGCAGGGAGCCTAATGTAGGGCTCATTCCCAGGACCCTGGGATCATGACCTGAACCAAAGGCAGTCACTTAACCAACAGAGCCATCCAGGTGTCCCAAAAGCCAGAAAATACTTTAAAAATATCACTTATGTACATAATTTTGTATGATCTGTAGAATGTAGAGCCCCATAGACATTATAGGCCAGATAATCTCTGTCCTGTGTATTATGGGATGTTATGCAGAGCTTCTGAGTTCTACCCATTAGATGGCACAGGTTATCATGATCCAAAAATGCCTCCAGACATGCCAAATGTCCCTTAAGAGGCAAAATTACCCCCTCAGCCTGCTGGTAGAGGAATAAAACATCTGACATTGTTCAGTGTCTGTAAAGTACCCACAAAGAGTGTAGGAAGACAAAAATGTTCATATCATGGTGTCATTCTCCACACACCTTGTAACTCATGTTCCAGGAGGAACGATGGACATGTCCGCATATCATTGCCATCAAGTGTGGCTGGCACAAAAAGAGAGAAATGAATGAGGGACAAGGACTAGGCTCAAAGTGGGGGCATGGCCAGCTCTTGTGAGAGTAGAGTGTAAGGGGATGTTTGGGTGGAACCTTGACCTGAAACCAGGGACCGCCCCCCCCAGGAGGCCTCCTGCCCCCCACCTCTACCACTGTGATTTTTCATCAGCATATTTCCTTGATAGCAATGACTATAATTTGCTTTTTTGTTTGTTTGTTTCCTTGTGATTTTGTTTGTCCACCTCTTTCATCAGACTATAAACACCAGGAAGACAAGGAATGTTTCTATCTTGTCTACGCTGAAACTGCTGGTCCCTGGCACCAGATGGAGGGCCCTGAAGGGACTTCACAGCTATTTACAGAAGGATGGAAACTAGAAAGGAAGGAAAGGAAGAAGGAAAGAAAGTAGGAGAGAAAAACTAGGGATTCCCCAGGCAGGTGGTGGTGGGGCAGAGGGGAAGCATTCCAAGCAGGGAATAGTATGTGCAAAGGCCCAAGGGGCCACAGAACTGGCTATGTAATTTGGAGGGCCCAGTACAAAACGAAAATGCAAGGCCCCTCGTTCAAACATTTTTACACATTTCAGGACAGTGCTAGTAGAGCACTAAACCAAATGTGGGCTCCTCTGTGTGCAGGGTGCTGTGTGGATGCACTCGTCACTTTGCCCGAGAAGCACATGCTGGGAAACAAACTTGAGCCCTCTGGGCATGGGAGGCAGAGCTTGTCTCTCTCTGGCCCCATGTTGCTCTGGTAAGGTTGTCCGTTTGTGTCCAGTTGCCACACCGGGTTTTCTAACAGCTAAAGCTGCTTTCCCAGAAGAGCAGGACAGAGCCTATCCAAATGTGTTCTCCCAAACCCGGTGTTGAGATGAACTATTGTAGGACGAGGTGGCTCTGCACAGGTTCCCCACAGCCACAGCCTTGGCAGAAGGTTCTGGAAAACCCTCAGCAAGCCCCAAACAAAGCGGCAGTGTGTGGAGGTTTGGACTGAGGCCTGCTGGCTGAGTGCAGAAGATGGACTGTTTCTCCTTAACGAGGTTCATTCTGAGTTGAGTCTAGTCCTCCTCGATGCTGGGCCTGGCCAACATAGCAATTTGTCATCGGGCCACAGTGCAAGATGTGGATAAATGCTCTTGGATCCTGTTTTTATTAAAATTGGTCATTTATGGGTTCTCTTCAGGGATAACTTTAATTAAGACTTCCATGTGATGTTTACTTCCGGATGTGATTACCTAAGTTGTTTGCTAGGATCCATCTAAAGGGCATTGGTCCTGGGAAAGGTTATTGAGGGATATTCTGGCTGGTGACTACTGTGTGTGTGGTGTGAGTGGGTGTGAGTGCATGTGAGTGTGTGTGTGTGCGCGCATGTGCGCGCGTGCGTATGTGTTCATGCACACACACATACTCTCACAAGATGTCCACATGTACAAATATGAAAGGGATCATTATTTATTTTGTCTCTTTTAAGCCTGGGGAAAGCTGGTAATCCAAGAACCCTTGAAAATTACCTTTTTCTCAGGGAATATAGAATATAACCCAGTCACAAAGATCTCCTTCAGTAGTGGAAGAAAGAGGGAATGAAAATCTGTTTTACTAGGCACCTGTCTACCACATGTCAGCCTCTTCCCTGAACATGAAGTCATGAATTCTTCACAAGAATCTGAGAAATAGAAACTAATATACTCATTTTACAGATGAGCAAACTAAACTCAGGGTTTCAGTGACATCTCCAGTTATGACACCACAATCAGGATTATAACCCGGGACTCTAAACTCTGTGTTCTTTCTGTGAAACCACACTCATAGGGGGTGAAAAGGGATGGAAGAGAAGTAGAGAGTTAATTTCTTTTCCTGATGATAAAAAAAAAAGCAAATTTTAAGATTGTGTCATGACTGAGGTCTTAGTCTAGACTCAACTTCCTATCTTGCTGGTACTAAACATCCCATCTTTTTCTACCTGTTCAACCCCAGAGAGTTGGTAGGCATCATGACTGATGTAATCCAGAGTTATAAGAAATCCAAGAGACTAATAATTTGGACTGTGTATGATTTCAGAAGACATCTTTCACCACTTCCTGATATTAGAATTCTAGTCATTTCCACTATTTCAAGGAAACTATTGATTCCACCCTATCCTCCAATTCTTGAAACTGTAATAGCTCTTCACCCTTCTGCTCTTTGATTTTCAAGGGATGAGAAGAAATCCCAGGTCTCTCCTGGCCCCTAGCTCAGAGTAGGGAGCAAGGACACAAGCGGTCCAACTTGAGAGAATGGAAATGTCATTTACCCTTCTTTGAGGATCTTCTCCTCCTTCTTTTTAAGGTTTATTCATTTATTTTAGAGAGCTAGAGAGTGCAGGAGCAAATGGAGGGGCAGTGGGAGTGGGGAGAGAGAATCTCACACTGAGTATGGAGCCCACTCCCGGGATGCCATGACCCTGAGATATGCCCTGTATTAGTTAGCTATTGCTGTATAACAAATTACCCACAAACTTATTGGCTTAAAACAACAATAAATACCTATTACCTCAAAAGTGCCCATGAGTCAAGATTTCAGGGACAACTTAGCTGAATAGTTTTGACTCGGGATTTTTCAAGAAGTCACCATTTTGTGCCCCAGCTGTAATCATCTGAAGGCTTAACTACTGCCGGCTATTGACAATGGTCTCAGTTCCTAGTCACATAGACTTCTCCACAGGGCTGCTTGAGTGTCCCCGTGATGTGACATCTGACATCCCCCAGAACGAGTTTTCCAAGAGGGGGCAAGGCAGAAGCCTCAAGGTCTTTTCTGACCTAGCCTCAGAAATCACATGCATCCTTTCTGAATATCCTAGGAGTTACAGAGGCCAACTCTATTCACCATGGAGGGGACCACATAAAGGTATGACTACAAGAAGGTGAAGATCACTACAGGGGTGGGGGTGGGGGCATATTCTGAAGCCTGGCTATCCTAATTACACACATAAAGAGTTCCAAAAACTGTTGAGTGCTATCCAAATGAGAAGGAGTCTTATATTTTGCCTTTTCTCCTCCCCAGGGAACATCCTGACAATTTTTATGTTTTTGCTTACTTGATTGCTCATTGTTTCAGCCCTGGATCTTTGAAGATCCCTTTCTCTAAGGAAGTCTAAGTGACTTGTAGGACAAAACAGGGAGAAGGGTCTGAAGAATTTACTGTCCATTTCTTTGCCCGTGAACCACCCATTTTGCAAATGGTGTCAGAATATTGTTTACAATCACTGGTCTCTTCTCCCAACCTGTCCACCTGCTCATAGATGTCCTAGAGTGTCCCCAGAAATAAAGAATGGAGCCTGTAACAGGTTCAGTTAGCCAGGAATTCCTTCAGGTTGTTGTTATATTGTTATATTCATCTCTGTACCCCAAGCCTTGGCCCAGTGTTGGATCAGCAGCTGCTAAGTAGTTACTTGCTGATTTTAATTTATTTTATTTTTAAAAGATTTTATTTATTTATCAGAGAGAGAGACCACAAGCAAGGGGAGTGGTGGCAGAGGCAGAGAGAGAAGCAGGCTGAGCAGAGAGCCTGACGTGGGGCTCGATCCCAGGACCAAAGATCATGAACTGAGCCCAAGGCAGACGCCTAATCAACTGAGCTGTGCAGGCTCCCCAATTACTTGCTGATTTTAATGGACATTACACTATGATCTGAAAGGTAAGTCTGCTTCCACTGAAAGAGTGAATACAACCAATGGCAAAAATAGTCATTTGACCTCATCAAATCTCATTCCCAATGCTCTATCTGCTCTCATCTTCTCTGCCCTACCTTTGCTTAATTGCCCATGCTCCACTTTGGTCCAATCGCAGGCTCGGCCAGGTAGTAGCTATTTGATTTTGTGCAAGTTACTTAATCTCTCCTGAACCTCAGTTCCCAGATCTGTGAGACAAGGATAATACTTCCTCACAGAGTTCTTAGAAAGCTGAAGTTAAAGAACAATACATACGGTGCCAGGAACTCAGGAGAAGTTAAACGCATCTGATTTTCTTTTCTGTTCTTTATGTTGACATGAGCATGGGGCATACACCTCACTTTGTGTTTTGCTTTTGTTGTTTAATATGATTTTGTGATCGTTTTTATAAGTTGTCACCTCATGTTCATAGTGACAGGTTTTATTGGCATAATATTTTATCAACCATTTCTGACTGTGAGACATTCAAGGTCTTGCAAAATTTTTGTGGTTACACATGACATGTCCTCTTGGATTTTTTTTTCCCACAAGATAACATACCAAGATTGATATTATCTGTCCACAAGCAATGTAAGCTTGAATTTTTTATTAATGCATACAGTTTAGGTCCCATTTCCCCAACTGGAGTTTATACTCCTTGGGAGCAGGGATTATATCTCATTCTTAATGGACAGTAGTGTGTGGTAGGTAAAGGCACAAGTTTTGGAACTAGACTGCCCTGAGTCTGAATTCTGGTTTTGCCACTCTGAAATTCAGCATTCTCAACTGTGAAATAAAGATATCAAAACCTACACTTTGGCCTTAGTATCAGTTATGCGTTGCTGCATTACAAACCATCCTAAAGCAAAATGCCTTAAAATAGCAACAATCATTTGTTTGGTTGATGTATCTATAATTGGATAGCATTGAGCAGGGACAGTTCATTTTTCCCCTAGGCAATGTGAATTGAAGTAGTTTAGGGGATCCAAAGTTTGGATCCATCCATCTGGATGGATGGGGCATCCATCCATTTGGATGGATGGGGGATCCGTTCATTTCAAGATGGCACCCTCACAGGGCTGGTATGTGGGTTGGTGCCAGCTGGGAACTCACCTGGGGCTGTGGTCTGAGACTCTTGGTTCTCCTCCACATGGATTTTGCCATCGGTTTCTTCAAAATATGGTGGCTTGGTTCTGAAAGTGAGTGTCCCAGGAGCTCCAGGTGAAAGCTGTACTGCCTTTTATGACCTGACCACAGAGTCATATAGTGTCATGTCCATTGTAGTGACAAGCCCACCTAGGTTCAAGTGGAGGGAACCTCCTGGTACAAGGAATGCCAAGTTGTACTCCAAGAAAAGCTGATGAGATGGGAGATCTTGCTGAAGCCATTTTTTTGGAAAGAAAATGTTGCCATAGAGTTGTAAGATTTAAAAATTAAACGAATACTATATGTTTAAATGCTCAGTAGACTACATGGCTTATAGTAGGTATTCACTTCATAGTGGCTAGCTGACATGAAACCAAGGACAGTTGTGATCTCCAGGTAGACCTTCAACAGATATTCAGGGATGAGTGATTTTCAGATTGTCTGGGTCACCTTTTCTCCTTTCGCAAGAATAAATGGTGTGTGTGTATGTCTTGATATGTTGCTTTCCCATTGTTCTTCTCTTTTATAAGTTCATAATCCACTTATTTGGTCAATCATAAGACTCAATAGAAACAAGCAACACTGTGTGGCATTGTTTAGCCACAGCCCATTTGTCTTGTGGTTGGGTCTTTCCAAACTGTCCTGTATGGCTTGGCCCCAAAATAGTTTGTCTGCAATGTGTGAAAGAGGATGTTAGAGATAAGAGAGGATGTGAACCTGACCTACTGTCCATCAAACAGGAGGCTTTGGCATGGAATATTCCTGAGCTATTCTGCCTCAGTTGCGGAGATGCCAGTAGTAGAGTAGAACTTGCCTCTCTCTGAGCGGGTTGGGTGGGGCTATAAAGAACCCTCAAAAGGGGCCCAAAGACAGGATGGCACTTGCCCAAGGTCATAGAGCTAGTTGATGTCAGAGTCATAGATAGATTAGGGCAGGGTTTCTTAACCTCAGCACTATTGACATTTTTTTAAAAATTTTATTTATTTATCAGAGAGAGAGAGAGCGAGCAAGCAAGCACAGGCAGACAGAGTGGCAGGCAGAGGCAGAGGGAGAAGCAGGCTCCCTGCCGAGCAAGGAGCCCGATGTGGGACTCGATCCCAGAACGCTGGGATCATGACCTGAGCCGAAGGCAGCCGCTTAACCAACTGAGCCACCCAGGCGTCCCACTATTGATATTTTGAGCCAAGCAATTCTTTGTTGTGGGAAGCTGTCTTGTTCAATGTGGTAAATTTAGAAGCATCCTTGACCTCCAATCACCAAATGCCAGTAGCATCCTCTTTCTCTAGACATTGCCAAATGTCTCCTAGGGGGCAAAAGTGCCCCCTAGTAGAGAACCACTGGCCTAGAATTCAGGTCTCTCAGTTCCCTGTGAATCTGCCTAGCTAAATTATCATTTTGACAGGTGCTGACTTGATTTACAAAGACAAAATTCAGGACATTTGAACTAGTCTTTGTAGATTAACAGAGTTTTTGCTAGAGAAAGAACATCCCCCTGCCCCACAAACAAAGGCAAATCTAGGATGTAGGATTCCCTATGGCCTGATCCCTTCAAAAATCAAATTCATGAAAGAAAAGAGGTGAGGATGATTGTTACAGGTGAAGAGACTCATGACTCTGTCGTTGATTAGATCTGTTAAACATACACACACACACACATACACATTTTAGGGACAATTGGGAAAATCTGAATATGCAATTATTGTTTAGTTGTGTGGATATGGTATTGTGGTTAAGAAAATGTCCTGTTTGGGGGTGCATGATGAAACATTTAGGGGAGGTGACATGGGTCAGCCATCAAAGTAGATAAATATGTCAAATGTTAATAATTGATGACTCTAGGGCCTCCTGCGTGGCTCCTGGGATCGAGCCCTACATCGGGCTCTCTGCTCGGCAGGGTGTCTGCTTCCCCCTCTCTCTCTGCCTGCCTCTCTGCCTGCTTGTGATCTCTCTCTCTGTCAAATAAATAAATAAAATATTTAAAAAAAATAATTGATGACTCTATATGATCTATACTATTCTTTTTCATTTTTCTGTATATTAGAAAATTTTCTCAATTAAAATGATGGGGAGGGACGCCTGGGTGGCTCAGTTGGTTGGACGACTGCCTTTGGCTCAGGTCATGATCCCGGAAACCCGGGATCGAGTCCCGCATCAGGCTCCCAGCTCCACGGGGAGTCTGCTTCTCCCTCTGACCTTCTCCTCGCTCATGCTCTCTCACTGCCTCTCTCTCAAATAAGTAAATAAAATCTTTAAAAAAAATGATGGGGAAAATAAATGAGTATAAAGATGAAAAGAAAAAAAAAAAGGTGAAAAGAAAGGAAAATAATTGGAAAGTTTCCTAAAGAAACACTCACTCAAGTGCACAAAGATGTTCATGGCCACGTTGTGTATAATTGTGGGAAAAAAGGAAGCAACCTTCCTGTTCATCCCTAAGCAGTAGTCAAACAAGTGGTGACATTCTACATAATGTAGAATACCATACACCAGTTACAAAGAGCAAGGTAGTACTCCAGCTCTGCCCACAAAAGTGAAAATACTCTGAGTGAGTAATGACGGCCAGAGTCCTGTATCCTGGGGCATCAGTTCTCATGGTGGCGGCCATGACTCATTGGGTCTAACTCCTAGGTTGGTAATCAGATGTTGAGGTTCAGCAGCCGTGCAGAGGCTGAGAAATGCAGGATAAGACCCTACGTGATGGTGGTGTAAGTTTCAGTCCAATAACTACCCACTGTGCAAGAAAGAAAACTGTCTTTAATTTTTCTCAAACTTACCTTGCATTTTAAGCTCACGTTTCACTGGGATGTTAAGAATTCCACCTGCGACAATGGAGCATTTTCTTTTTCTCTGGAACTGTGGCTAACTCTTGGAGAAGGTTTGGATGTGAACCATCTGAAATGGCTAATATTTTTTACCTTTATCAGTTTTGTGTAGTTATATCTAAAGCACAAGACTGTCTTTATTTGAACAGAATTAGGAAAGGGACCAGGAAGAGGAAAGAATGACATAGGGCTAGAAGTCCATATATGGATGTCTTTCCAAGACACTTTTAGTGTGTGTGTGCATGCGTGCATGTCTGTGAGTCTCTGTTTTCTGTCAATAATCTAGGTACTTCTTACCACTTCCATCTGCACCCTCCCTGGTCCAAGCTAAGATGCCCGCATGATTGGTCTTTGGCCTCTGACCCCATCCATATAGCAACCAGAGGCACCCTTTTAAAAGCTAAGTCATAGCATATTACTCCTTGCTCACAACCATGTCCTGGCTTGCATTTTGTAGAATATTGTCTTGCATCTTCCTTGCCATTAGCTGGGCCCTGTACAATGTGGTGCTCCTTTACTTCCCTGATTTCAGCTCTTGGCTCTTCTCTCTTTTGGTTTTCTCTACTACTCACACCAGCATCTTTGCTATTCTGCAAACATGCTGGACAAGCTCTTATCTCAGGGCCTTTGCACTGCTCTTCTTTCTGCCTGAAACACTCTTACCCCAGATAGTCCCATGGCCCCCTCCCTCACCACCTTTAAGACTTTCAGTAATGTTGCCTCCTTTGTGAGGTCTTCTTCTGGCATCCTATTTAAATTTGCCAGCCCTCTGTATTAGCTTGCTAGGGCTGCTGTAACATAAACTGAGGGGCAGAAATTTATTGTCTCACAGTTCTGGAGGCTAGAAGTCTGAGGCTAGAATCTGAGGTATTGGTGAGGCCATGTTCTATGGAAGGCTCTGAAAGATAATGCATCTTGGCTTCTGGTATCACTGGTAATCCTCTTGTTCCTTGGCTTATAGATACATCACCCTGATCTCTGTCTTTGTGTCTGCATGGCCTTCTCTGCCAGTATGTGTCTGTGGCCAAACCTCCCCTTTTTATAAGAATGGCAGTCATGTTGGATTAAGGCCTATCCCACTCCAGCATGAATTCATCTTAATAATTACATCTGCAATTACTCTATTGCTTTTTAAAAATATTTTATTTTTTATTTGACAGAGAGAGAGAGGGAGAGAGCAAGCAGGGGGAGAGGCAGGGAAAGAGAAGCAGACTCCTCTGCTTCTCCCTCTGAGCAGGGAACCCAATGCAGGACTCGGTCCCAAGAGCCTGGAATCATGACCTGAGCTGAAGGTAGACGCTTAACTGACTGAGTCACTTAGGCACCCCTGCAATTGCTCTATTTCTCAACAAGGTCACATTTTAAGGTGCTAGAGATCAGGAAATCAACATGTGAAGGGGGGGAAATAATTCAACCTGTATCCTCTACCCTGCTTTATTTTTCTCTCTGGTATTCATCCCTTTGTAATACACTTATTCACCTTTAGTGTCTGCCTCCCTGTATAGAATATAAGAACCAGGGACGCCTGGGTGGCTCAGTTGGTTAAGCGGCTGCCTTTGGCTCAGGTCATGATCCCAGCGTCCTGGGATTGAGTCCCGCATCGGGCTCCTTGCTCAGCAGGGAGTCTGCTTCTCCCTCTGCCTCTGCCTGCCACTCTGTCTGTCTGTGCTCGCTCTCTCTCCCTCTCTCTCTGACAAATAAATAAATTTAGAAAAAAAAAAGAATGTAAGAACCATAAAGGCATGCATGTTTATCTGTTTTCTCCACTGCTATATCCAGAGAATTGAGAGCCATGCTCCATACAGATTTGCTGAATGAATTAAAAAAAAAAAAAAAAAAAGAAAGAAAGGTCAGTTTCTCAGCTCCTTCATTGCAGCTTTTGACACACTGCTGAAGCTTGGCACTAAATAAATCCATGGACTCACAGACTATTAAATCTTTTATAATGTCTGGTGATAACCTTGTGTGGCTCTCCCATTTCACTGATAAGAAACTGAGGCCTATGAGGGTTCCCAGCAGCCTTACCAGCTGAGCAAGGAGGCATTTGTGCTATGGCCAACACCGGCAGCTGAACTTGGATTAACATTTCTGGGGAAGTTGAGACCCAGCAACATGATATCACTGAACAAGCCAGTTGGCCCTTCAATAGGGCCTTTCTTTGACTTATTTGATTCTCATTAGTTTGGGTGTTGGAGACCAAGGCTTCAAAGTACCCTCCAAACATTGGAAGTTATCCTGCTTATAATAATCATAACTGCCTTCCTGGTGCCCTGAATTCTCTCAAAATGTATGTTCACAGTCATCTCTCACAAAGCAAATGATCCCCTGATGAAAAAAATGTTGGAAAAGGAACAAAAAAAATGACCAACTTAAAGAGTGTGAACCTAGGGGGCACCTGGGTGGCTCAGTGGATTAAGCCGCTGCCTTCGGCTCAGGTCATGATCTCAGGGTCCTGGGATCGAGTCCCGCATTGGGCTCCCTGCTGAGCAGGGAGCCTGCTTCCTCCTCTCTCTCTGCCTGCTTCTCTGCCTACTTGTGATCTCTGTCAAATAAATAAAATCTTAAAAAAAAAAAAAGAATGTGAACCTAGAAATGAGCAAAGGAACAAAGAGATAGAGAAACAAGAAACAGACTCTTAACTATAGAGAATAAACGGATGGCTACCAGAGGGCAGGTGGGTGGGAGGATGGGTGAAGTAGGTGATGGGAGATTAAGAGTCCACTTACCATGATGAGCACTGAGTAATGTATGGAATTGTTGAATCACTATATTGTATGCCTAAAACCAATATAACCCTGTATATTAAATATTTTGTAATTGAAATTAAAAACTTAATAATAATAACAAAGAAAAAGAAACTGAGGCCTAGAGGCAGCAAGCATCTATGCCAATAACACAGTCAGAGCAAGATCCAGGTGGCCTCTTTCCTGACACTTTCTAACTACAACTGCTGTCTTTATCATATCAATTTTCCCAGTAGCCAGGAAATTCTGTGATGATAATTTGAAAGCAATCGCTTCTTTGTGTTTGATTAATGACAGATGGGCACATGGTTCTGTTTGTTCTAGATAAACCAAGCTGATCAAGACATCAAAGGCTCCATACCTTGATGGGCCAGTCCAACCAACCTATGATATTTAAGGTTAATGTCAATTCATTAAAAAAGATGATAAACCAACACTATTAACCTTGGCCATTTATAAGGAAATGCTTCTGTTTAAGAGAACCTGTGCTTCTGGTTCTAGACCAAGGATTAGTCATTCTGGACCTTACAGTGGGACAGAAGCTCACAAGATCTTCCACCCAGTTTGGATTACCTGGGACCCCAAACAAGAGGGGACATCAGTCTCTAGTTGGAGCTAGAGACACCTGGCATAAGGCTTGGCACCTAGAAGGCCCTCCAAAGATATCAGCTGAATTCAAGTTTAAAAAGAAAAACAACTAAAATGTTCTAAAATGTTTTGTTGCATTTTTCTTATAATCTGATGGTTACATTTATGGAGTCTAGACCTAGCTGAGTGATCCTGAACAAACCACTGAAGTTTTTGGTGCCTGAATTTCCTCTTCCATAGAATGAGAATAATAATAGTGTTTACCTTAGAAGTTGTGAGACTTCATTGTGGTAACCCACAAAAATCCCTTAGAACAGTGTGTAACACATAATAAGCTCTGGGTAAGTTTTGCTATCATTTCTCCCTTACTGTGCCTATCCATTTATTCAACCACATATTAACATGTACTGAGGACCTATTTAGGGTTCTAAGTTCTGTGGTAGGTGTCAGGGATACAAGATTGCAGCCCACAGCCCATGGCAGATATGGTTCACTGAGAATCCACACACCCATGAGATTGTAAGCACCTGTCCCTGCATATGTGCACAGGTGCATTTTTTCAAAGTGGAGGACGTGTAGGTCTTCATTATTTGCTCAGAGAGATGCATGACTACCAACCTCAAACAGATTTTTAAAAAATAGTTAAGAACTATTGTTGTTATAAATGGGAACAAATAGAACATTCACCTAATATAATGTGATAATTGCCAGGCTGGAGATCTGTATGAGGCACAGGACAACTCAGAGGACCGAAGCCTGGCTTTGAGTGTCTGGCCCAGCTTCACAGAGGAGGTGTTTATCTTAAACACAGGGTGGTATCTTTGCACATTCATTAAGGACCGGAGAACTGTAGACACACACGGGGAAGGTAGGAGAAATGGGAACAAGAATATAATGACCCTCAGACACATTTTTGCTCTGGTTCCTGAGAAAAGAAACAATCTTGCCAAGAAACTGAGCAAGTCGTCTTGTGATCTGACTCGAATAAGAGAGGAGCAGGAAAAGAACATGTGTCTTGGAGTGAAAGAGACTTCAAGTTGAATTTTTAATGTTATTTATCATCTGTTGAGAACTTGGACAAATAGGAACGTCTCTGAGGTCTATTTTCTCAAATGCAAAATTGGGATTGTGAAATAATATTTATTAGATCTTGGGTGCAGAACATCTGACTATGAGAGATTAATAGATTGTACTGTTTGCTCACCGTTAGTCACTTTCTCCCCATTCTTGCCCTGCTTCCTTCTCTATAGGCAGAATATACTTTTGTGACCACTGACTTTGGGCTTAGCCATGTTAATTTGACTGACAGACTGTGAGGGAGTATGATGTATGTCAAATCCAGCAGAATCTTAAACACATGAATGAAGGTAGAAATGTCTTCTCTCCTCTCATACTTTGCAGGGAGAACAATGTGTCCTCCTTTTGGGCTTGTCTATGAGCTCAGATCCACGAACAAGCAGACAGCCTGAACTGAGGTGGACATAGCCACAGGTAAAGTGCATAGCAACAAGAAAAGAAATCATCAGCCATGACATCTGGGGACATTTGTTGCTGCAGCAAAAGCTGACTAATACACTGACATGGGTTTCACGCTCAATAACTGCTTCTCTCCTTCACACTTACTGAAAATGGTGAATTTGCGGTGAACTCCATGAAGATATTGAAGCTCCAATATTGAAAGTGTTGGAAAATACTTTACAAATACTGGAGAGGAGTAGGTAGGGGCAGGACGGGGTTGACTGGAATGTGGGCCAGAGACCACCAGCTGTATACCAAGCCTGTTTGCTTTTTCTCTGGCCCATGGTATGTCACTGAGCTCTGGCAAAAGGAACGTGGATGGAGGTGAAGCAAGCCACTCCAGGTCCAGCTGAAGATCACTTTCCCATTCTCCTTTCCCCTTTAGGCTGACTGGAATGGTGACCTCCAGGATCTCATAGAAGCTAATATTAAAGATGCAGAGCTGCTGTCAGCATAGAGTCCTGAATGACTGTGTGAGTGGCCGCCTTGGACTGTTAGTGCCAAAGATGAGCCCCAGCCAGGCATTAGTTACCACAGTGACATAGATTTTATTCAGTAGCTGCTGACAGTAGGGGAAGAGCCAAACTTCCTTCAGATTTGCACACAGGCGAACAGGCATTTTAAAAAGAGAATGAGGGAGTAGTAAGGAGGGGGGCAGGGCTCAAGCAGAGTCAGGGAAAGGAAAAATGACAAAAAGCAGGAGGACATTGGTGATGTGACACCCCTCTGGGTTTGCTAGCGGGTACTTACTGAAATTAGGCTTCTCCCTCCCACAGAGGTCGGGAGACAGGGGCCCCATCTTCAGGCTGAAACCGTTCTTTCTCTGGGCAGCCTTGAATTTTTTCTCAGGCAGGCTCCTTAAGCAGAGCTAGGGTCATCCTAGGGATGTATCCTTGGGCTGTGCGAAACCCTGTTAGTGTTTGCTCAAGTCTTCATAAACCAAGGTTATGGGCAAGTAGAGGAGGGGACACCCAGCAACCTGGCTAGAGTCTGGTCAAGGAGTGAATCCTGTTTATTGCCTCGCGTGGGTCTGTTCCATTAATTTGCACAGAAACCCAAGAAATACTAATACACCTGTGTACAGGTGAAGGCTTCAAGTACAGGTAAGTCTCAACAAATGTTTATTAAGAGCTTATGATGTGCCAGTCACTGTACCACAACCTATACCCTTTAAGCCTCATTCAGCCTACGTATAACTCTGTGAAATAGATGTTATTATTCCCTTTCCTCGAAAATAAAGAAATAAATACAGCAAGCTGAAGAGCTGTGTGGTCGATAATTTTTTTGTGATCATGTGCCATACAGCACTGATCTCTTATGCTCAGCAAGTTTGGAAAGACATGGGTGCCAGGTAACCCTCTCTGACCTGAGACCCAAGTCAAAAGACCTAGGCCACTATAAAGAAAAGACTCCATTTCTGTAGGACCCTTTGGGCCTGAGAGACCACGTGTCTAGACTTAAGGGTGGATAAAGTGTGGAAGAGCCAAGAAAGGCAGGAAGACAGTGACCCTAAGAATCAGGGCTGGACAGATAGCCAAGAAAGCTTGGTGGAAAGTGACAACATGTACCAAGAATTGATTCGTTAATATTTAGTCATGAATCAAGCAGTAAGAGTTCACATGAGACCATTCTCCTAAGTGCCGTTAACTGCACATATTGGAGAACTGCAAATTTCTCCACAGAGAAGTGATATCTCTGCATTTAAATGGGTTGAGGGTCAGTGGACAGATAGGAGGCAGGGGCATAGCCAGAAAAAGGAAGTATTATGGAGACAAAAGAGACCTTAGGAGTTAAGAAATCTGGTTCTGTTCCTGGCTCCTCCTACAATTAATGACATGACCTTGGGCAGTTTCACCTCTCAGAGCCCCCGCACAAACAGGGGGCTGAGTTCTCCTTCAGCCATGGCAGTCTGATCATCGGCCGTCGTTCATCTAGGCCAGGTTCCATGGAAGCAGATATTTCTATTAGGTGTCCTCATTCCTTTGTCAGGAAAAGAAAGATAGAATGTGTGACTTTCCTTATGCAGAGAGGCTGCAACTCATTCAGAAACACAATGCTGCCAACTGAGACAGCTAGAAGTGACCATCTCCTTGGACCCTCCCATTATAGAGATGAGGAAACAGAACAGAGAGGGGAAGTCATTTTGCTAAAATCACACAGTTATATGCCATCAAAGCTGGAACTGGATCCCTGCCTTGGATGCTGAGCAAAAGGGAATGAGCATTATTAAGCATTTACTATATGTGAGAAACTACCTTAGGCTCTGTATTTGTTCTACAAATATACTGCACGTTTTACTGAGTACCTGCTGTACGCTACGTTCTGGGAATACGGAGATGAACAAGACAAACGGGGTTTCCCCTCGGAGTTCTCATTCCAGTGAGGGGGAATGGGGATAGTCAATAGACATAAATAAACAAATAACAAAATTTCAAGTAGTACTATCAAGAAAATATCCTGATTAAGAATATTAAGTTTTGGGGCGCCTGGGTGGCTCAGTGGGTTAAAGCCTCCGCCTTCGGCTCAGGTCATGATCCCAGGGTCCTGGGATCGAGCCCCCACATCGGGCTCTCTGCTCGGCAGAGAGCCTGCTTCCCTCTCTCTCTCTGCCTGCCTCTCTTCCTATTTGTGATCTCTGTCAAATAAATAAATAAAATATATTTTTTAAAAAAGAATATTAAGTGTTATTAAGAAAATTAAATTGCTTGGGTGCCTGGGTGGCTCAGTCAGTTAAGCAGCTGCCTTTACCTTGGTTCATGATCCCGGATCCTGGGATTGAGCCCCACATCAGGCCCCAATTCTCCCTCTCCCCCACTTGTGCTCTCTCACACTCTCTCTCAAATAAATAAATAAAAACTTTAAAAAAATTTGAATCATTTCATAGAGGCTGGGCAGTTACATTATGTGAAGTGGACAGAGCCTGCCTTCCAGAATTTATCTCATCATATATCATATTCCCACAAACATGCTGTGAATTTACTCATTTCACTTTTCAGATGAGGAAACTGAGCCTCAGACCTATCCCAACTTGCATAACAGGTGAAGGTTCATTTCAGATTCCAACTGCTCTCTCTGGCACAAAGCCCATGTCTGCTTCACTGGATCCTGAATTGAGGTGTTTTTTTCTTTTGTTTTTTGTTGTTTTTTTTTTTTTTTTTGGTGAAAATACACACATGACATACATACATACATACTGTAGCTGATTGCAATTAGGTGCTTGATAAATAGTAGCTGATTTTTTTCTTCTAGTCATTTCCAGAGTCTCAGACCTGGTGTCTTCTTTGAAAACCCTCTCACAGGAGAGAGGTATCTGACTTGGTGCATGGGTAGAGGGCTGCAGCTTTAAAACAGAAATTTCCCTATGCTTGGAACTTGCTAACTTGAGTGTGAGGGATTAGACCTTATAATTTAAGACTCAGGAGCATCGCACTCTGACCTAGGATGCTAAATCACCCCGTCCAGGACAAAATTTGGTAACAGATCCCCTTGGAGTTCTTCCGACCTGATGGGTGAAACCAGGGACAGTTTTTTCAGCGCAGACTTCTGGACATCAGCGTCCAGACTACCTTGCAGGTTTTGCTGTGTCTATGTATGTTTTCATATTCCAAGGTACTAGTGTGTTTCCTCTTCCCTCCTGCAAGGAGAGATTCAGAGTTCTAGAATCTAATGAAGTGAAATTTCAGATGGATTAAGGAGTTTGGGAGTAAAAGGGGAAACTTATTAAAACAACTGGAAAGAGAGAAAAAAATCAGGTCTTCTATGGAAGATGTTTTCCAAACAACAGAAAACTCAACTCAAACTGGCTGGGGCAAACACTGGCTAGTCGGCTAAAGCAACCTAGTTCCTAATCCCTTCCTACTTAGTTGCCTTTGCTACCCAGGTTGGAAAAACCCAAGGTGCGCCTCCACAGCTGCACTCTCAGTCAGCAGAAGCCACGTGACAGTTCTAGCCCATGAGACTAGAGGTCGAACAACAGCAGCTGGGAAGACATTTGCGTTTTCTGGTAAAAGGGACAGGCCTGGCTGATGCTGCTCATTTCACATTGCTCTGCTTGAGCCACACATGTGATGCCCATGGTGGCAAGAGCCGCCTGAGAGCCCCCAATGAGCCTCTGAACCAATATTGAATAGCCTCCCAACTACAGGTTAGTAGGAAATATAAACCTTAATTTGTTTCAACTACTTTTAGTGCATTTTCTGTTATCTGCAGCTGAAAGCACTTCGGTGGGTAACCACTGTCTCCAACAACAAAGAAATGCATTCTTCTTTTTTTTTAACCTAAGAAGAGAAATGATATCTTGCTTCAGCTTCCCTGTTCCCTCCAGTTACTCAGTGCTCGCCTTTCGCATTTTGTCGTCTGGAATGAAACAGCATTTTGTCGTCTGGAATGAAACAGCCGATCCATTCCTGAATTGATCACCAGGAAGGGAAACAGAATGACCGGCTCAGAGCCATGGTCCGTGCAACACATACTGAGACAACAACTAAAACACACCCCCTGGGGCGTGAGCACAAGATAAATAATGACTTTCTCAACAGAAAACCAAGAGGAGCACACCTCAAATTCAAGAACTGGTAGATATGGGCTTACTGAAATTAAGACTATAAAATAACCTATTACTAACCAAAAGAAAAGGCAAGTAAGAGATCATGGAGAACTCCTTGCAGAAAATGAAGTGTTAATATGCCGCAAATCACTTCTAAGAGTTTACCCTAAGGAAATCATTAAGGACACATGCAAAGATTTAGTCACAAGGATGTTTGTAGCATTACTGTGTTTAATAATGAAAATTTGCAAGTGAGATGAATTTCCAGCAATAAGGTACCAGTTAAGTAAAATATGATACAAACTTAAAATGGAATGCTACAGGATTATTAAAAAATAATGTTGCTGAAATGTTTGTGCTGTTGTGGAAAGCCAATCGTGGTATGTTATTAACTGGCGAAAGTAGAATGCAAATAAGGTATCCTTTGATTCTATTTTCCTGAAGGAAAATGCAGGTGTGTGAGTGTGTGTGTGTGTGTGTGTGTGTGTGCGTGTGCCTAAGAAGGATATCTGTAACACAGTTAAACAAAGGTATTTCTGTTGGGTGATATATTTGCTGATTTTTTTTTATAGTGAGCTGCTTTTAGAAGGAAAGAAGGAAGGGAGGGAGGAAGAAAAAAAGGAGAAGAAAGAAGGAAGGAAAGAAAGGAGGAGGGACAAAAGGAAGGTAATTTTGAAAACAAATCCCACAAAGTAAAAGAACACCTCAAGAAAAACACAGGCAGCGGGTCTGAGAAAACTATGCTCACGAAACCATGCAATAAGCTGGTAAACATATGTGAGTATTCATTCTTGGTAGTGATCCAACATGAAGTAAGAACAAAAATGGGACACAACTCTTTCTTTTTTGCAATTTCTTTCTGTGTATTTGTTTATTTTTCATTAAACTGGAATGTTTCTCCCCCAAGAAAAGAGGATGCTTTGGTTGGGAGTGCAAGGAAGGAGGCGTGTCAGCTCAGAGGTAAAACCTTTCTGAAGAACAATTTCCCAGTGGGTGGAGTTTCCAAAACCCTCCTGCTCGATGACATCACAAGTCTACGTCAGTACGTGGAACAGGTGGAAGGGACTGGAGGGTCCCGTCAGGACTCCTGTTTCAGGGTTTCAACGTGCATTCTCTACATAATGAAGAACGATTAGCAGGCAGTCTCACCGGTCAGGGAGAGAGAAGTGGCTACACTTGTTATGCTGGACTAGACACCTAGTCCATGATGAAGCGAGGATTTAAAAGCATATTTAATAAAAAATGTTGAATCCAGAGATGAATATTGAATAAGGCGATGATCAGGATATGAAGATGAGTTTAAGCAGGTTACAAAGAAGCACAAACGATATATTAAACTTTGAAGAAGTGAAACAAATGTGTATTTATATGCTCAAATTTAGCACGTATTTAAGAAAGATTGAGATAATGTAAGTCAAAATGTTAATAGGTATCTCAGGTAGTGAGATTATGGACAATTTTTATGTGCTTCACATTTTTCCATGCTTTCAAATTTTTAATAATACATATTCATTTGTGCATTACTAACCAGAAAAAAACCCAAACACTATAAAGATACTCAATGAGCCCTGTGTGACGACTTGTATTGGGATAAAAAGCCCTAATATGTTTTAGGGACCTACAAGGGGCCAGTCCCAGTGCTACCTGTGAATTGCTTCATTCCATTTTCAACCATCCTGTGATGTAGGTACCCTTACTGGACCCATTTTATAGATGAAGAAATAGAAGCACTGAGACCTGAAGGGATCTGCCCAATGTCATGCAGCTGAAAGATTTTAAATCTTTTTTTTTTTTTAAGATTTTATTTGACAGACAGAAATCACAAGTAGGCAGAGAGGCAGGCAGAGAGAGAGGAGGAAGCAGGCTCCCTGCTGAGCAGAGAGCCTGATTCGGGGCTTGATCCCAGGACCCCGGGATCATGACGGGAGCCGAAGGCAGAGGCTCTAATCCACTGAGCCACACAGGTGCCCCAGCAGCTGAAAGATTTAAACTCAGGTTCATCTGACTCCAGAGCTCTTATTCTCAACCAACTCCTAAGTCAACTACTTCTCCAGAAGGAAAATAAACACACACATTTCCTCCTCACTTTCATTGATTAGCTATTATCTCAAAATACAGAGAAAGAATCTTCTGAGGGATTTAATTCCTACATAAACAAATCCTTGGGTGAAATTTAGGAAGGAGAAAGTTCTTCCCATTAGATGTTTGTTTTTTATTTTTTTTAAAGATTTTATTTATTTACTTCGGAGAGAGCACATAAGCAGGAGGCAGAGACAGAAGGAGAGGGAGAAGCATACACCCCATAGAGCAGGAAGCCCAAGGCGGGGCTTGATCCCAGGACACTGCGATCATGACCTGAGCTGAAGGCAGACGCTTCACTGACTAAGTCACCCAGGTGCCCCTCCCATTGTCTGTTTTAAATTGAGATATAATTTACTTTTTTAATTTAGCAACTTTCAAGCATATAATACTGTATTGTTAATTATAATCACAATGTTGTGCTTCAGATGCTCAGAACTTACTCATCTTCTAATTGTAGTTTGTACCCTTTGACCAGCATCTCCCCAATTCTCCCACCCCCAACTCCTGATAACCCCCATTCTACTCTTAGTTTCTATGAGTTCAGCCTTTTCAGATGCTACTCGTAAGTGATATTATACAATATTTCTCTTTCTTTGTCTGACTTATCTCACTTAGAGTAATTGGCCTTATGGTTTATCCATTATTGTGGCAAATGGCAGGATTTCTTATTTCTCATGGTTGAAGAACATTCCAGTGTGTGTGTGTGTGTGTGTGTGTGTGTGTGTGTGTGTGTGACATCTTCTTTATCCACTCATCCACTGATAGACCCTTAAGCTCTCTCCACACCTTGGCCATTGTGAGTAATACTGCAATGAACATGAGGGTGCAGAGATTTCTTCCAATATCCCATTTTCATTTCCTATGGATAAACAGCCAAAAGTGGAATTACTGAATTATATAGTGGTTTTATTTTTACTTTTTCAGGAAACCTCATACTCTTTCCCATACAACCAATTTACATTCCTGTCAATAACGCACAAAGGTTGGGGCACCTGGGTGGCTCAGTGGGTTAAGCCTATGCCTTTGGCTCAGGTCATGATCTCAGGGACCTGGGATTGAGCCCCACATCGGGCTCTCTGCTCAGCAGGGAACCTGCTCCCCCCCCGCCCCCACCTGCGTCTCTGCCAACTTCTGATCTCTGTCAAGTAAATAAATAAAATTAAAAAAATAATAATGCACAAAGGTTCCCTTTTTTTCCACATCTTCACCAGCATCTCTTGTCTTTTTGATGATAGCCATCCTAGTAGGTGTGAGGTGGTACACCATTGCAGGATCGATTTACAGTTCTCTGATAAGAAGGGTTTTAAACTACTGAATTCAAATCCAGTTAAGTGGTCTGTTTTGATCAAAGTTCGTAAGATTCTAAAACAGTGGTTGGATTTAGTGTAGCAGGAGATTCAGAGGTTAATGTTGGTGCAGCAAAGTCTTCAGCTGGGATAGATCTTTTCATTACAGATAACCTGTAGAATAGCATCTTAGTCCCCATTTTACTGATGAAAAACTGAGACTTTGTTAATCATCAGGAAAACATCAGATAAACCAAAATGAAATTCTGGAACAATGATCATCAACACTGGCAATGTCACAAGCAACAAGAAACATCTAAGAAACTGTCATAGATGACAAGAGACTAAAGAGAAATGGAACATGGTATTGGAGATGGGATCCTTGAGTCAGGAAAGCATACTAAAGGAAAAACTGTTGAAATTCATATAAAATCTGGAGTTTGGTTAATAGGAAAGTACAAATGTTGCTTTCTTAGTTTTTACAAATGGACCACGATAATGTATAATGTTAATAATAATAGGGCATGGGTGAGGGATATACAGGAACTCTGTACTATTTCACAAGTTTTCTCAAAATCTAGTATTATTCAAAATTACAAGTTCATTTAAGACATCTGAAGAGTATGATGGTTCCTAAAAAAAAAAAACAAAAAACTAAACTAAAACCAGAAAAAAAAATTAAAACCAGAACTGCCATATGATCCAGAACTTTTGGATAGATACCTAAAGAGTTAAAAGCAGGGTCTTAAAGAGATAGTTACACACCATGTACATAGCAGCATTGTGCGACTTCACGTACATGAGATACTCAGAGTCAACAAATTCACAGAGACAGAAGGTAGTTTGGTGGTTGCCAGGTTAGAGGGAGCAGGGAACGGGGAGTTAGCGTTTGATGACTATAGAATTCCAGCTTTTTAAGAGCAAAAGGGCTTGGGAGATGCTGATGGTTTCACTACAATGTGAATGTGCTTAATGCCACTGAATGGGACACTTAAAAAATGGTTAAAAGGGTAAATTTTATGTTAAGCCTATTGTACCCAATTAAAAAAATAAGTTTAGGGGTGCCTGGTTGGCTCAGTAGGTTAAACATCTGACTCTTGTTTTTTTGGTCAGGGTCCTGGGATCAAGCCCCATGTTGGGCTCCTTGCTCAGCACAGAGTCTGTTTGTCCCTCTCCCTCCTCCTTTGCTCCCTCCCTGGCTCTGGCATGTGCTCTTTCTCTCAAGGAAATAAATAAAACCTTAAAAAAATAAATTCAAAAATAAATAAAAGTAAAAATAAATTAAAAATAATAAATAAAATAATAAATATTAAATAATAATAATTTTTTTAAAATCTGAGACTTTGATTAAGTCAGTCATCTAGAGTATCACAGAAGCTACTGGATTCCAACCAAGGTCTGTCTGACCTCAAGTCACACATTCTTTCTAGTGCTCCATGTAGGGGGAGGATCAGTGTGGTTCTAGAAGTGTTGGTGAATTGAGAGTCTACTTGCTTTGTCTCTGTTGCCTAAAATACAGCCAGTCCTGGCTTCATTTCATCTGGGGGCAGGTGAGCTGTAGGAGACCCAGGTAGGTCCACTCAGTGTCAAATCCTGGCTCTGCTACTTGCCGATTGTCTGAGCTTTGGCAAGACGATGAGCTTTCTGGGTCAGCTTGCTGGTCTGACTTGGTGAACAGTGCTATAGCAGAGTCTCTACCTGAGGGCTGTTCAGAAGCTGAGGAGGGAGGTGAGACCTCTTCACCAGCTGCTGGAGGTTGCCAGTCAGGGTTGGTGCCAGCATAAACGTGAGTCCTACAAGCCGGAGACACAGGCTGGCAGATTCTGTGAACTGCCTCTTGGAAGAGGAAACACAGGGGCTAAAAAACTGAGCACAGCTGAGCTCTAAAGATGAATATTCCAGGAAAAGAGGAAAAGCTAAGGAGATGGGACAGTTAGATAGTAGGCAGCTGGGGCAAGGAAAGAGAAACCTGGTCTTCATAAAGCAAATCCGCAGACACTACTTGGAGCCTATCAGTGCACAGAGATGTGAAGTCAGAGGGACCAGATGGGTTGTTGCAGAATCCAGAAAGGAGGGAGAAAAGCCTCCAGGGCAAAGGCTGTAAGCATGAAGGATAGATGGGTGAGCCTAATGACCCTAGTCGCTGGACAGACATCGAGAAGAGAACTCAGGGGTCTGGTGCCTCAGTAAAGGGGTGGTTCTGTCTTAAGGACCGTCGGGGGCTGTGGAGTCGGGCAGAAGGCAGAGGACCAAACCTCAAATCACAGATTTACAGAGAGCCTTCTGAACAGAAGCCGCCTCTGTCTTTTTCCCTCATAAATGCTCATTCCTCAGTGTTTTATCCCTGGTCCTCCCACTTAAAACACACTTCCTGCCTGGGTGAGCTCATTCCTGTCCAGTGCATCAGCCACTGTTCTATATGTTGGTGACTGCTCAATATCTACCTCCTGCCAAGACTTCTTCCATGAATGTGGGACACCTAGAGCTGCTTGCCTCCTGGGCTTCATTTGGAAGACCAAAAAGTTCATCTAAGTCAACCAGTCCCCAACCGAGGGCATCCCAATTCCCCACTCAAATCTGCATCCCTTCCATGTATGCTCCATCTGAATTAACCGACCATCAACCCCCTCCTGCTAAGCCCAGAAACCTTGCCCTCCCCCGCGATTCTTCCTTCCCTCCCCCTTCTCCCCAGACTGCTTCATCTATGGGTTTATGTTCTTCTGCATTTATCCCTTCCTCTCCATTCCTAAGGCAACTGCTCTGATCCAGGATTTTATCTTTTCCTCATCAGGATTTTTGCTGCAACCTCCTAATCTCTCTCTGTGCTTCTTGTCAGGTGCCCCCTGAAATCTGTTCTCTGAAGGACAGCGAGTGCTGTCTTTCCACCCAGAGAGACAGCCTGTGTCTCAGGCCTGGTCAAAGGTCCTTGGGGGCTTTCCCTTTTCTTAAGGACAAAGGCTAAATTACTTGGAACTTAAGGCTCCTCAGAATCTGGTGTACTCTTCTCTGTCTTAACTGCCTTTTCACACTTTACCAACAGTGATTTGTTTTGTTTTTAGAGAGAGAAGGGGGGTTGGGGGAGAAGGAGAGGGAGAGAAAGAATCTTAAACAGGCTATGTACTTGTGGGGCTTAATCTCAGGTCTCTGAGATTATGATCTGAGCTGAAATCAAGAGACAGACGCTCAGGGATGCCTGGGTGGCTCAGCTGGTGAAGTGTCTGCCTTCAGCTCAGGTCATGATCCCAGGGTTTTGGGATCGGGTCCCACACCGGGCTCTTGGCTCAGAGGGAGTCTGCTTCTCCCTCTGTCTGCTGCTCCCCCTCTTTGTGCTTTTCCTCTCTCTGACAAATAAACAATTAAACAAATAAATCTAAAAAGAAAAAAAAACAAGAGTTGGACGCTCAGCTGATTGAGCTACCCAGGCCCCCACTCCAACAGTGATTTTATCCTCTAGCCATAGCCAATCGCTTATAGTTTGCCCAACCCACAAGTGTACTTGTCTTTCCCTTTGCTCAAATACCCCATTCTCCTCCTCATCTGGACTGGCAAACTCTAATTTGTTTTTCAAATTTTGCCTCAGTCACCACTTTCCCTGGGGAGCCTTCCCAGCCTGTGCCAAATAGATACCCCGGTCTGTGCTTCTGCTACACCTGGCACTTTCCCCTCTCGTCCTATCCCAAGACCCAGGATGGCCGTGCATTCATTCACTCATGGGGTCTCCATGTATTTATGGAGTGTGTGCTGGGGAGAGAAGGGTGAGCTAAAGACAAGTGACTCCTGACCTGATAGAAAAGGATGACCGCCTGCCACTGTTTCCCTGTCTGACTCGACAGCCTTTGTGGAATGATTGATGATCCTGTTTTCCTGTGGCTCCAGGCCTTTGCTCTTAAGATTCCCCAGGCCAGGGGCACGCTCTCCAGTCTGCACATCTGGCCTCTTGGTCAGATTCCTATCTAGAGTCAGTTCCCCTCCTCCCCTTCCCTCTCTGCCCTTCACCTAGCTGTTCTGTCTCAGTAGCATTTATCACTGCTGAAACTGTCTTGGTTACTGGCTTCTTTGTCCACCTCTTCTTACTGGAATCTAAGCCCTTGGAGAGCAGGGACCTTGCTTTAGAGTCCCAGCGACTAGGGCGTGCCAGGCACAAACTAGGGGCTCCGTAGCCTGTGATAAACAAGTGGATGATTTTGTAGACAAGAAAGCGGATATGGAAAAGCAAAGGACTGGACATGAGCATGAGATTATTTAATTATAGACCCAAGACTAACCGACCATGAGCATCACGGTTATAAAGTAGAGGGAGGCCACGGAATATCAGCGGCATAGAAAAAGGAGGTGAAGTCAGGGAAGGTGAGAGGAAATGTGCTGACGTCCTGGGAGGATTTGCCTGCTCTGTAAAATGGAGAGACCCGGATTCACTCTCTTCCCGTTTTTCACCATCGCTTTTCTGAACCTTTGTAGAATTATTTAGGAAAAAACAACTCTCATGGGGTAAAGAAACACTGACAATGTTCCAATAATTCTTTCAGCTTCCTATCAGCTTCCCTTTCTTCTATTAAGAGGAAGTAAAATACCTTAAATTTGAAAACAGCAACTTTAAGGTGTTAATATTTTACAATAGATTTATTTTTTAATCTATCTATTCTTCTGTCAACCCTGCTTTTTTATTATATATATATGTATACACACATATATATCATAAAAGATAAATGTCTGGGATTTATCTAATATTCATGAAAATTATTTCTAGCTGATAAAGTTTTGGTTTCCTTTTATTTTCTGTATTTTCTTGCATCAGTTTTAATTTTTTTACAATGCACATATTCTGTACCACTTTGGCAAAAACAAATGATTAAAAAAAAAAACAATTGGGAGCAAATATGCCAAAATGTAAAAGATAGTTAATTTTGTGGGTATTCTACCTTTGCAACTAATAATACGGGATATGTAAATTAAATTCGATTTAAATAATAAATAATTTAAATTCGATTTAAATAATAAATTCGATTTAAATAATAAATAATTTAAAAAGTTAATTTTTCAAGGTGGGGATATTGAGATATTTTGTATTTTCCTGAAAAAAATTTTTTTTTTATTTTAAAGAAGAATTTTCAAAAAGAAAAATTGTGAGCCCAGGATTAGTGTATTAGGTATTCAGAGAGGGCACGCAGAGTCACTGTCAAGGCTGAAGGAGTCCTAGGGCAAGGTGTCTTTTCAGCCCAGAGAGGCCCCAGGGTAGGCAGCTAACCGAAGGATCTATAGCCACAGTCCCGACCCGACCCGGGAAGTTGGGCCTCCCGTGGCCTGGGAGCATCCAGCAGGCAACTATGGGCTCCCCCACACCCCCGCCCCAGTCCCCCCCTCCCCGTCCCCGTTCCCCTTGATGACTTTGGCTCCTGGGAGACATTTTTAAAGCAATCAAAGGGCTAAGTTCGCACAGCTCCTACAGCCCGTTGGGTGGGTGCAGAGGTCTCACTACCATAGCCTAGACACGCGTCCAGCTCCCAAAGGCGTCAGGCCCAAAACAACTGTTCCGTGATTATAAACGGGTATGTGTAGCGGGCAGTCTGCAAGCATCAAAGGAACATTTTTTGCTTTTTCAAGAGAGGAGAACGCTTCTATGGAAATAGAACAATATGACACAAGAGGGAGGCAGGAGTGGGTGGGTAGAAATGATACAGGGTATAGGCATTGGGTGGGGAGACGGGGAAGCCTTAGCGTCCATAATACCGAAATCACCCACTTGCGTCCATCTTTTCACCGGACTGTGACCTTCCATGGTCTGCGCCCAACTCGTCTTTGAGACCCTCCCTATCTCCTCCCAGGGCTTCGGCTCCCCGTAGGTGCTCAATAAATGCTCAATTGAAAGGAGACAGCTCCTTGCATCCGTCCAGTCCGGGGATAACGAGGAGAAAACAAAAAGGCATGCGCTCCGGAGTTCCTTCGGAGGGGCTATTGGGCACTGGGGGGTGGGGGTGGGGGGCTGCCATACTTTATGGTGGAGGGAACGGTGCAGACAGCGGCTCTTTACCGGGGTTTGCCAACCTCAGCTTTTGGGGAAGGAGAGGGAGATCTAAGAAGGTGGGAAGGTGCGTGCGCCCCCCTCGCCAGGCCCGCGGATGCTGGGTGGTACCCACGGAGGCGCTCGGATCGCTAGGGATGGAGCTGAGACAGGGGTCTTCCCTCCCATTTCAGAGCATCTTGGTCCTTCTATTTCACAGACCTCACCTTCCCCATCCGGTAAGTGGGAAGACTCCCTGCTTCCAGAGCGCCAGGATGGGGAGGCAGGCTGGGAGCGGGAGTGCGGAAATCGCGGCGCTCCAGCGTGCGGGCATCCCCGCAGGGTTCGCGCGGGTTCGCTCTGGCCCGGGCGCCAGTGCAGCCGGGACCCCCGCCGGTGCCGAGCGCTCCCCTCACCCTCTCTCCGGGTACCCAGCGTTCCGCTCCCCTCCCCCAGTCCAGCGTCTTCTGGGTCCCAGGCGGCCAAGGCGCCCGAGGCCCGCCCCGCCTCCTCGCGCAGCCCTCGGCCGCTGGGCGACCCGCGCTGCCCCGGCGGCGGGCGGGCGGAGGGGCGCGCGGGGCGGTTAGGAGCCGGGGCCCGCGAGCACCGGGCGCGCGGGGACCGGGGACGCACGCGGCCGGCCGGGCGGCGCGCGCTTCCCCCTCCCCCGCGGCCCAAGCGCGAGCCGCCGTGACGTCACGGGCGGCCCGCCAGCCCCGCGCTCCAGCGGGCAGAGCGCGTGCGGCCGCCGAGCACATGGGCCCGCGGGCTGGGCAGGCTCGGGGCGGCCTGGACCCGGACCCGCAGCGAGGGGCCGCGCGCAGGGAAAGACCCCGACAGCCCCTGGGGCCCGGAGCGGATTTCCACGCGGAGAGGGTGTTGGCAGCCCCGGCGTCCTGCCGAGACACAGCGGGATCCACCTTCCAGTAAGTTAGAATTTTGCCCTCTGCGTTTCTGGGAGCTCGCAAGCCTAGGCCTGGCGAGTTGGGATGCGCAGAGAGTAGTTGGACCGAGGAGAGGGGCTTTGGGATTCTGATGTGTGCTTGTTAACCGCGCACTTTCCTCATCACTAGACTGGAGAGTGGCCGTGAGTTTGGGCGTTGGTGGGGGGCGGGGTGGGGGGGAGACATCAAATGGACAATGCATGCATGAGATAATTCCGGGTTTGTGCACTTGATGGAAGGTATACTGTTACCGAACACCTAAAAATAGAGCTCCTCCAATCAGGACCGATTTGGGGTCGCAGATAGGGTTTTGGAGGACCCTTTTGAGAAGCTGGCGGTCTGTGAAGCATATGATGCTGCCTCCATCCTTTGGCCATTATCTTCCCCCACCAGATGATTTTCAAAAACCCAGAAACTGTTTTTGGAAACTTTCTCTGCTTTTGCATTGCATTTACAGATTTGCTGGGTGCCCCCACACCCATCTCATGGTCATTCTTTTTGGATGGCTTGTTGGTGTAATTGTGTTTGCTCTCCTTAGACTAATACGCTCTTATTCTTGCCAGTGTTGGGGGTGGGTATTGACTTTCAGGAAGGGCAGCCATGAGGCTGCATGTGTCCGGTGCCCGGATACACTATGAATTTTCCGGATACTCTGTAAGCATGGAATATTCTTCTGTTCCGGGAGCCCCTGGCTTCAGGCCCTTCCAGAAGACGAGAGAAGAGGGGAAATCACTTGCGAGGGTTTTTTAGGGAGTAGAGGGTGAAGTTTTGGCTTTCCTTTCTGGTCTTATGTTTTTCAAAGGGAGGCTGGCAACCCCCGCTGGCCCACTTCACCACTGTGAGCCCTGCCTCCTGGAGCTGTTTTGCTGCTGGAGGAAGCAAAGCCTGGAGAAAAACGTGTGTTTGTGTGTGGTGGGTGGGCGGGGGCCTGGAGGACAGGGACTGTATCTGCTCTGCTGTTAGTCATAGGATGTTGCAGACCTATTTTGCATACTGGCCTTGACAAGTTGAGGCTTGTTCATTTGACACAGTCCTGTGGTCACAGCAAATCTTTCTAAAACTCTAACCAGTGGAAAAGGTACTTGTATGGATCCTCTGAACCCTGAGTGGAACTTCCTGAATGATTTATTAGGAGAAAAACCTTGGAAGCAGCAGAAGGACAAACAGAATCGCTGGCTGGGCAAAGCCTCGTGGCCGGGTCTCCACGACTTGACGGGAGTTACATCTTAGAGGTGAGGATGGCCTCGTGGTCTGAGCCGTTGGCAGAGGGCCCAACTGGAATTCCTCGTGCGGATCTGGTGATGGAAAGTCTGGCTGAGTCCAGGGGCGACCATAATGCTGTACCCGTTGAATTCCCAGAGGGGATTTATTATGTGGTCACATTGTTGTTTGGTCTGGTGAAGGGTCCTGTTTATTGTTGTTGTGGCTTTACCTACTCTGAGTGCAGAATCCTGCATAAGCCAGGCTTCTCTGAAAGCGTAGACAAATCAGCTGCTTTTTCGGATTTTCCTCTCTCTTCCTCCTTCTCCCCTCCCTCCCTCCCCCCCTCCCCCATGCTGTCTGGTGTGCTCTTTCTGTCCCTGGCTGGAGCTGTTTTGGCTTAGAAGGAGGGAGTTCTTTTTCTCAGTTCTGAGATCTCCGACCCCCACTGGTCTCTGTGATTGCTGGTCTAAACACCCGAGGAATTCTCCCTGTCCACATCCAGTCAATCCCATGTGCTTAGCTTTTTTTCTTCTTGAATGGCTGGCAGGCAGGCTGGCTGGGTTTGGAACCTTCTGCCTGCCTGGGATGGACACTTTTCTCCCAACAGCTCAGCTCAAGAGTCTCCTGGATGATAAGACATCTCTGCTTTCTTCTTCTTTGTGTTCATGTCCCTGAATTTGGCAGACCAATGGCAGATCAGCCCTTTTCTGAGGAAGCCGAGGACCTTGGGTAGTTGCCGGAACGAATTGTCTGGCTATGTGGCCATGGGCCTATTAACGGCTGTACTTGACTGTGGCTCTTTCATGTCAGATGCCCTCCTGGATGCTTGGGCCTTTCATTTTGCATTCCTTTTCACAGCTGGCTGTAGACACATCACTCTCCTTGTGTTTGTTTTTTTCCTTCTCTCTTGATGCTGGTTTGTGATCTCTTTAAGAGACCAGGACTCCCTTGTTCTGTATCCTGGGTCTGTAGGGAGCCCTGGATCCAAGGTGGCAACAGAGCAACATCGATAAGCCCCATTGATGGTCACTTCTATAGTCTACCTAGTAAGCCTCAGGAATTCTTGGCCTACTGGAGAATGCTGCTCAGATGGTTCTCTGATAGGTGCCTCCTCCGTCTCTTCTGTTTCTCCAAGTAATCTAAGGAACTAATAACAATAGTAATAATAATAAATAATAATGATGATAGTAGTTCCTATAATAACAGGATATTATATGTTATGCCAAGCATGTTCTTTGAATTGTATGCCCCTTACAACCTCACCAGGCAATTATAATAAAGTATCTAGCAATGATGAGGTTCTTATCATGGGCCAGCATTGGTTTTAAAGGCTTTAAATATATTATCTCACTTAATCTCCCAGTGATCATATAAAATTATTATTATTACCAGAATTTTGTAGGTGAGGAACCCACAGCTCAGAGTAGTTGAAAGTAGCCGCTGAGGTCACACACGTGGGAACTAACACAGCCATCAGGATTTGGCTCAGGGCCTGCTCCCAGAAGTAAGAGGGCAGTGAAATTAAGAATATGCAAAGGGTGGGGTGCCTGGGTGGCTCAGTGGGGTAAGCCTCTGCCTTCAGCTTGGGTCATGATCCAGGGGTCCTGGGATTGAGCCCCACATCAGGCTCTCTGCTCCGTGGGGAGCCTGCTTCCTCCTCTCTCTCTGCCTGCCTCTCTGCCTACTTGTGAGTTCTGTCTGTCAAATAACTAAATAAAATCTTTAAAAAAAAAAAAAAAAGAATATGCAAAGGATGCTTTTTGACCAGGAGCAGCAGGACTCAGGCAGGACAGAAATCCTGACTTTTTTTTTTTTTTAAGATTTTATTTATTTATTTGACAGAAAGACAGAGAGAGAGGGAGCACAAGAAGAGGGAGTGGGGGTGGGGGAGAGAAGCAGGCTTCCTGCTGAGCAGGGAGCCTGATTACAAGGCTGGATCCCAGGACTCTGGGATCATGACCTGAGTCAAAGACAGATGCTTAATGACTGAGCCACCATGATCAGGTGCCCCAATTCCTGACATCTTGTACAAAGACACCTCTGGTTCTGGCTGCCTGCCTCTTCTGCCCTTTCGCCCCTTGAATCGGGCTGCTCTGAGTGGGGCCACGGAGCCTCAGACAGGCCTTTAGTGTCTGCAGAGCTCTGGCCCCAGAGCCTGGGGAGCAAAGGCCCCCCCAGAGCCCGGACAGGAAGCTCAGACATGGTGCAGAATCTGTGAGTATTTGTAAAGTGCCACAACCAGGCACCCTGCCTGACTTCGTAACCGGCATTTAATGACCATCAACATCCACAGCAGATGGGAGATAGGGCTCTTTTAGCAAATCTTCCCCTTCCTGCACATTCCCCGCTACTGTTCTGAGTCCCTGCCTTTATCCTGCATGTGTTCAGCTCCAGTAGCTTCCAAACCTCCCATCCAAAGACTGTGGTAGCCCCTCTCTCAACCCTGTCGGTAAAAACAATGACACCGTGGGTCGTAAAATTCAAGACGTGCATTCACGAGGCCAAAATGGTCTCAGTCATTTTTGGTGGCAGAATTCTGACTTGTCTTTCCTTTATTTTCCCTTCCTCTTTTTTTTGGGGGGGGGGGTGAAGGTAGAGGGTGTTGTTTTGCTGGTGTCTGGTGGGTAATCTGAGCCCCAGGATTACTTCTTTACCTGCCTCTTTCTCCCTTCTTAACCATGAGCTGCTTGAGAGCAGGGGAGGGTGGAGTGAGAAGGCGTCGGTGGTCTTCACCTGTCTGGTGGCTAACACAGCCCTGGTTCTCATTTGAATCAGGTGACTGTCAGGGAGGAAACCAGGTAGCTGCTGGAGGCATCTGGGTAATGCCTATAAGAGGTAGTGCAGATCAGGGTTATTTTGGGGGCAAGTTACTTCACCTCTGTAAGCCTCAGTTTTGTCATCTATAAAATGGGGACAGTAAAGCACCTGCTTCACAAGTTGCCGTGAGGAGGAAATCGGGGATGAACAGCAGGCATTTGGCAGAGTGCCTGGGCTCATAGTAAACCCTCTGTAAAAGTTAGCTAATATTACTGCTACAATTACTGGGTTTTTATTACTTCCTGTGGCTGCTTGGAGTAGTGGTTTCTGAATACATTTTAATGTAAAGGTGACATTCTGGGGACACAGATGACAAGATGGCAGTGACTTCACTAGAGGTCTTTGCAAGCATCTGAGAGACAGGCTGGCTGTTGTAAGAAAGAGATAAGCGATCAGGGAAGCTGCAGAAGCAGGTCTCCAAAAAGACAGGGAAGGGGGGTACCCCTCAGTCCTCAGTCTGTCTTTGCAGGTGACTTAACCTCTCAGCTCGATGCAGGGAGAATGGTTTTTCCCTCTCTGGGATGGTGCAGAGCACTTAGCACAGAGGAAGTAAGCTCTTGACAAAGCCAGAAGAACGGTTGTTACTGATTTTTCTTTAGGACTCCCTTTGCCCGGTCACTCTGCTACTCTGCTCAAGACTGATGGATCCGTTCGTTCATTTGCTGAGCAGTTGCCATGTGCCGGGCACTGTTCTAGCTGCCGGAGATCCAGCAGGGAAGGAAAGAGATAAAAATCCCTGCCCTCCTCTAGCGTCCTTTCCAGTCCAAGCCGCACAGTGGGGCAGGGTGGTCCTCAGAGGGAGATGTGGAACTGGTGGAGGCAGAAACTGCACCCACTCTGTGCAGAGTGTCTCTGGCCCCCTGTGCCGCTGGGCGTGAAGTGCCTAGCACCAGGCCTGGCATGTGGTAGTTATTATATAAGTGGTAGTTGCTATATTTGTATTCTTTCATTTCCCCTCCTGAGATTTATTTTTCTCCATGGTATTTGTTATGGACTGAATGTTTACGTCCTTCCAAAATTCGTATGTTGAGAGCGCCTGGGAGGCTCAGTCAGTGGAACGACTGCCTTCAGTGGCTCGGGTCATGATCCCAGGATCCTGGGATCAAGCCCCATGCGGGGCTCCCTGCTCAGTGGGGAGCCTGCCTGTCTCTCTCCCTCTGCTTGTTCACGCTCTCTCTCTCTTTCGCTTTCTCTCTGTCTCAAATGAATAACGCAGACTCCCCACTGAGCAGGGAGCCCCCTGTCGGACTCCGTCCCAGGACCCCGGAATCATGACCTGAAGGATGGAGGACGCTCTACTACTGAGCCCGCCAGGTTCCTGTTAACAGCGTTTTCGAGGACAATGCGTTCTAAGGCAGCGGGTAGAGCAGGTGAGGGTCTGCAGGCCTGGGGTGGGCTGCAGTGTTAAGTTCGTTGGTGGGGCACGCTCCATCCAGAAGCCGACATTGGAGCAGCCTTGAAGGAGCTGGAGGAGGTTGGTCCAGAGGAGGCTGTTCCAGGCCCTGGGGAGAGCCAGGATAGAGGCTGAGAGCAGGGGTGAGCCTGTGAGGCGGAGAGCAACACGAGAATGAACTGGAGCGGTGGCGTGAGCCAGGCGGACAGGACAGAGGCGGAGCGGGACGGCGCGGCAGCGCGCAGTGGGTCCTTTACATGGTCGTCAGGTCTTTGCGGAGATGCTGTTTTCTTTTTTCTTTCCTTGACTGAGGTGTAATTGACATAAAATGTTCTGGTAGGTTCAGGTGTACCTGACCTTGGTGAAATGAGCATCGCAACAAATCTACCTAATATCTGTCACCTTACACAGTAATTCATCGTTTACTCTGTAAAAGGGGGAGCTGTTGAAGGGTTTCAGATAGAAAACTGATGGGATGTGATTGAGCTTTTGAAACGATTTGTCTGCCCACTATGCTAAGAAGGGCCTAAAACAGGGTCAGAAGCCAGGGCCTCTGGGCGAGCAAGCAAGCACCACGGGCTCTTGGTCCAGGCTGTGGTGCTGGGCATGGCTGCCAGTTATGGGCTTCTGGACTGTTCAGTGCTGTACCCCAAGCATCTAAAACTGCTGTCCCGTGTGGTAGCCACCAGCCTGAGATGGCCCCTGAGCACTTGGAAGAGGCTTGTCTTAATGGAGATGTAATGCATGTGTACAATACACATCACTTTCAGAGACTTAGTACAAAAAGAGAATGTGAAATACCTCATTAATGAATTCTCTAATGTTGATTGTATATTGAAATGAGATTTTGGATATATTGGTTTATGTACGTTATTAAAATTAATTTCGCCAGTTTCTTTTAATTTTTTAAAAACATGGCTACTAGAAAATCTCAAAGTACACATGTCTGGTGTTCTGTTTCTGTCCAACAGGGCGGCCCTAAGAAGGGTGCCTGGGACATGGCAGGAATTCAGGGGACGGAAGGAGCGAGTGCGTGAGCGAGGCAGTTGCAGGTACAGCAGATTGATTCTGCCGTGAGGAACCTCCCAGTGGAGGAGAGAGGTAGATCGCTGGTGATACCTGCTGAGGTAGGGAGGAGAGACATGAAAAGGAGGCAGCCAGGTATGTGGCAGCTGAGTCCTCCGGTCCCCACCCCGGAGGGAAGAGGGGTGAGGGGTCTTTGGTCTCAGCAAGGGCCCGGAAGACAGGGAACCGAGAGAGGAGGCTCCTGTGTGAGGGGAGATGGCAGGAGGCTGGGGGACTTTCAAGAGCCGTAAAGACCAGGCAGAAATGGACTTAAATGGGTCCTGCCAACTCTGGGGGCACTTTCCAAGGATTGCAACTGAGGAGTAGTTTTCCAGATTTTATATTTAGAGAGATGACAAATGCACATGGAGGGTATTTCAGGAAGCAGGTAACTGAGTTAGAGATTCCGGACTCTGTGATGGGAAATTTAGCTTTCCGCACATGAAAGGAAGGGGAGCTTATCTTTGAAAATCTGGGGAAAAGCCTATAAAAGTTAAATATAATTTCTTAAGTTAAATACAGTTACTGTTTTATCTTTATCGCTGTGGTTGTCCTTCTGGTGTATACGGTCACATCCTGACTTATCCTAGTTACCATCAGGTAGTAGGCATCCCTGAATACTCTTGCATACTTTGTCCATTCTTATTGGTAGATAACATTTCCGTTCAGTGACAACTTCATTGCTCACGTAATCATTCTTCTCATTTTGGTGCTCAGCTCCATAATAGACTGTTTTATATACATATATATGTGTGTATATATATATATAAATTTTTCAATATTTCAGTTAAAGCTTTTTAGGGTTTTTTTGTTTTTGTTTTGTTTTGTATTATATTTGTTGTTGATGTTGTTGTTTTTGGTAAATCTCCAGTCTCAGAATTATTACATTATAGCGTCTCAATATTTTATTTTAATTTTTATTTTTTTTTTAAAGATTTTATCTATTCATTTGACAGACAGAGATCACAAGTAGGCAGAGGGGCAGGCAGAGAGAGAGGAAGAAGCAGGGTCCCTGCTGAGCAGAGAGCCCGATGCGGGGCTCGATCCCAGGACTCTGGGATCATGACCTGAGCTGAAGGCAGAGGCTTTAACCCACTGAGCCACCCAGGCGCCCCGCGTTAGACTTTTCTTGACTTTCTTATTCAGCAGATGTTTGTGGAATGCCTGTTGTGTGCTGGGCATTGTTCTAGGCCTTGGGTGTTTAGTAGTGATCAACAGATAGGGTACCAGTTCTCAGGGACTTTATTATGTATGGGGGAGACACAGAAATAAGCAAGTCTACAAACGAGCCCCATTATTGTAAGGAGTGTGAAAAAATATGAATAGAATAATATGGGAGGATAGTTTCTGTGGGGTGAAAGGGTCAGTACTGAAATCCTGCTTCCTAGTGAGACAAGGAGGCCCAGGAGAGGTTCAGAGAAGGAGCGGAGCACACATGAGAAGGGAAACATCGACAGATGTGACCAGCTATTCAAGAAGAAAGCGTGTCTAAGCACAGAAAAGCTGTAATAAAGAGGGTGGAGAGTTCTCCAAAGTCAATAACAGAGCTAAACAACCTCATCACAAAGTAGGTAAAAGAGATCAATAAGCAGCTCTCAAGGAAGAAGGCAGAGGCGCGAGTGCACGTGCAGAGGTTCTGAGTCTCACTGGTGCGGTCAGGTGCGAGGCGCGGTGGAGGTCTGACGTCGGTCTAGCAGGTTCACTCTGTTTTGGCAAACCTCACGGGGCGTTGTCATAAACACACAATACTGTGTAACACTGTTGTGTCGTCATCACTGTCGAGATCCAGACGACTTCCATCGTCCCTTTGCAGTCAGTCTGCTACCCTGTCCCCAGCCGCTGACAACCAGTAATTTGTTCTCTGACCTGACAGTTTTGTCTTTCTCACACGAACGGACTGGGATGGCGTGCGGCCCCCCGAGTCTGGTTTTTCTCGCACAGCCTGATGCGTGGGGGATGCTGCCGCAGGTATCTGCGTTTGGTGCTCAGACGGCCGTCCTGTTCCACGGTACGCCCCGCTTCGGAACACATCCTTCAGCTGACAGGCATTGGAGTCGTGTCCAGGGGGTACATATTTCCTACTTCAAAATGTGCCCAAAATAGCAAGTCTGACTCAAGTCTTGGCGAGGCTGTGTGTCTCAGGGTCCCCTGACTCAGCTGCAAGCACGAGGTCTCCTGAGGGACCAGCAGGCAGCATGCGGTAAAATCGAAAGCATGTGTGAGGCCCACACCCCTTCGTCAGTTTGAGAACTCTCAGCTCCTGCTCTGTGTTCCTTAAGGATAATCGGGGATGGATGTGAGTGTCTAAAGAATGGGCCAGGAGGACTTAGGTCAAAGTCACTGTCGTCATCTGAGGAGGAAAGAGGGGATGGTGGTGGTGGTGAGGGCTGAAAGGCTACTTTGACTTTACTCTTAAGGCATAGAAACATAGGAAGAATAATACAGACATGCAAAATGCTTCCTCGAGGAGGTGACCCCTAGGCTGAGACAGGAAGCATAAGCAGGAGTTAGTTCGGAGAGGCACTGTGGGAGGGGGACTGATAGCCCTCCCAGTTGTCCTGCTGGGGGCTGCTTCTGTCTGTGGGAGACAGGACTGTCAGTAGTCTGTCTTCAGACGCCCGTCCTCGGAAAGAACCTTGTCATTCGTAATCTTCAGTATCAGTCAAGCCCTGTATCTGCCCGCTGCCTCTGGCCAGACAAGCCGGGCTTCTGACCCGCGACCCAGGCTCAGCCTGTGGTTTGGAGTGGGTGAGGGCTGGGTTCTCTGGGCCGTTTGGTCGCCTATCATGTAGCAGGCACTCCGACTGAAAATGGGAAGGCATTGCAAGCTCTCAGCCCTGGGGGTTCCGGATCTCACCTGCCCTCTGAACAGCACACTCCGGGCAGAAGTGGGACGGGAGGGTGCACCCCGCAGACAGGTAGGGCAGGCTGCAGGAGGCGACAGCTCCGGGAAGCCGTTCAGACACCGTGATGTCAGGTCTCAGTGCTGGACCAGAGGAGGGATGGTTGTTGCATAACCAGGGTCGAGGGTCCCAGGAATCCTTCAGGTATAAAATGTGGAAACCTTATTGCACCGTCTGGGAGTTGTGTCTGCAAGGACAGTTTCCATGTGTTGTCATGGTGGAAGGCAGTGATTTCCCCTCTCCTTCGTCACCCCTTGCTTGTTTAAAAAACCCTTTGCTTTTCCTTTTAAACAAGTAACTATGCAGGGAATGCCTTACTGATTGAGAAAACATGTGTGGAATGTCCAGCGAGATGATAGGGAAGGGATAGCGCCTTTGGCTCTGGGAGGACAGAGGAGGCTATGGCCAGCAGGCAGCCTCCAAGCCCCTCTTCCCAGGTGCTCTGGGGGCAGCGGAGGCTGTGGCAACAGGAAGCACGGCCTGTGGGTGAGGCCCCAGGTCCCCAGCGGCAGTGTCCTTTGAGTACAGACCTCTCCGGGACACTCTGGCCTTTGCCTCGTGGGTTTTTAATGGACCAGATGCACTCATCTGTTTCATAAGAAGTGAGGCTCCCTAAGGATAGGATATGTCTTTGTCTCTAAGTGGGAAGATGGGCTGAAGTGATCCCAAGGCCGCCTCCCGCCCTGGTTGGATGAATCATTACTTAAGTGGGACTGTGGAATAAACCTGGCAGAGTGAATGCCGGAAGGGGCCTCTGTCTGCTCCAGCTGCTCTCCCATAAATTACGAGGGCCGTTCCACACAGAGGACCTTTTGTTTTTTCTATTACCTTTTGAAAAATGGGAAAAGCCAATCATTCAATAAGAGGGCACTCTTGGCTGCATTAGCTAGAATGTTCTTCCCAGACTCCAGGCCCAGGACACCACCAATGAGCACACCGGTCTCTCTGAAATGCACTCGGATCTCATCCCTGCCCCTGTTCAAAACCTTCTGTAGCTCCTTATCTCTGTGGAATAAAGTCCAAGTACCTCCCTTGTTTGGAAGGCGGCTGATGACCTCTTCAGTCCCACATGGAACCCTTCCAGCTCTGCTCTCCCGGCAGAAGTCCATTCTGTCTCCAAAGAAAACACACCCGTGGGGCAGATGTGTGCAAGAGCTTGCCCCCACAGCCATGGCTCTCCCCTTGCATGAGCAGACATGCCAGGCTTTGCTGTGCCCCTCCTCCCCTACCCTTCACCCCAGCAGGGGCCCAGCATGAGGTGCTGGTACCCTGGTGGGTGCTCCCTGCCTCAGTCCTTGTTGACTGAAAGCTGCAACTGGGCCAGCCCCTCTCCGAAGAGAAGAAATTTTTCTTCCATAGAACAGCTTGCCTGTGGTGTTCCGAATTGCTTCTTCAGACCCTAGCATGCTTCTGTGGCGGGCTGCGTGTGCCTGGGAAAGTACCTGCTTCTTAGATTCTAGACTGCTCCTTTCTTTTTCCTGTTCTCTCTCTGCCTTGACACAGGTTGTCTTTTTTTTTTTTTTTTTTTTTTTTAGGAAGCCAATCCTTTTGTATCCCACTGGATGGGAAGCCGTGGTGGTGGTGGGCCGTTACCGGGCAGTGATGATGATGATGATGGTTTCCCGGCAGCTCCTGGCGGGTTAGTCATTGCCAGTTTCTGGCAGGGGAACATGCGTGATTTTCAGATCCCTCTTCATTTACTGGGCGTGATCGCAGCAAAGTTGCTGAAGGAAGCAAACAAGCAGCTCTCATGGGGAGAGAAGCCCCACCCCACTTTGTACAGCTTTTCCCGTGTTATCTGTGGGAGCGTCTCGCAGGAAAAAATTCATTAAGGACATAGTTGGGGACCACAGGAGGTTTCTGTGCCTGGAACTACACAGGGCTGCAGGGCCGTGGCAGAGCAGGACTACGGAGTTTACCGCACGGAAGACCTAGTCCTTGCCTTTGAGAGGTCTCGGCAGAGTGAGAGCAAAGGCGCTGTCAGTGCGGCGGCCCCGTGGTGTTCGGTGTTACCCATCGCCGTAGGAAATCCCCATCCTACAGGGCTAGGCCCCGACTGTGCACCAGCGTGCGGAACCGTCTCCACATTAATTCGTGCAGTTAGTAAGTGTGAACTAATTCCGTGTGTAAGTTGCACTTGAACAGCTGCGTTCAGTCACCAGCATTTACTGCCTGTCTCACGTGCAGGCACTGTGCTGGCCTTCCTGCTCTGCAGTTGAGAAGAGCTCCGGGGGTCCCTTGGAGACCCTCCCCACTGAGTGAGTCTTGTGCAGGGATACACACCTGGATTTTGCACATGTGGCCAACACCATGCTGGGACAGTGGTTCTCAGAGATGAACGGGATGGTGCTGGAGCCCAGGGAGCCCGGCAGCTGAACACAAGGGAAGGCTTCAAGAGCCGCTGACTTGGGTGGGTCTCTGATAGGGTGGTGGAGGTCTGGTTGGTTGGGAAGGCGTCGTGGTCAGGGGATGGGGGTCATGGACAGCGTTGGAGTGGAGTAGGTGGAGATGGGTTTGCCTGTGATAGAGGGGCTAGGAGTCTGTTTCTTATCTCTGAGTGGGAACACGAATTCCTTCCTTCGGCTGATGGTGAGCATCTGTAGTAGTCAGAGTGGTATGCTACGGACAGGAGCTGAGCCCGCTGTGTGAAGGGCACAGTGCCGGGTATGTCACGGGCATCAGCCCGTGCATTGCTCAGCACTGCCTTATGTGACAGCAACCATTATCAACCCCATTTGCAAGATGGGACACATGGAGGCTCAGAGGTGTTCCCTGACAGGCCCAAGTTCACACAACTCTTACAAAGTAGATAGGAACCCAGGTCAGAGTGTGAAGACTGGGTTTGGAACCAACCCATGAACTCCAGATCCCCAGGAAATATAAAAACGAATCCTCTTTTCTAGATGAAGTTTCTCTTTATTCCCCTCCCGTTCTCCGATTTCCCCCTCTTCTGCAGTATTCTGAAAGGGCACGCAGTTTTGACTTCAGCTGTAAATTTTAGATATCAAGACCCCAGGTGTCTGTTCTGAATGAGACAATCTCTGGATAGAGACTGAGAGAGCAAAGAGAAGAATTGAGGTTGTAGCGCTCCCGGGTGATGGGGGTGGAGGGCAAAGGGCTTCCCGTTACTGCTTTTTCCGTGTCCTAAACCTGTTTTAATTATAAGTGGGACTTGGTGGCAGTGAGTGGGAGGCGTGACGAGCACATTGATGAAGTGCCAGCGGAGAGGAAACGCTCAGGTGTCTGGCTCAGCCCTCTCCTCCTCCCTCCTCCCTGACAAGGAAGCAAGAGTGCCACCTCCATTTACTCTCCTGGTGACCCTTGTAAGTGCCTCCCTGTACCCAGCTTTGCTTCGGGCGGCGTGGGCAGAAGGGACAACATCCATCCGGCCTTCCTGTATGTTCTGGCCTCACGTCTGCCTCTGTCTCCCCAGACCCTAGCGCCAGACTCTCTGGCTTGAACCTCAGCACTGCTGCAGGGTAGATGCATGACTTTCACGACTCTGGGCTGAGTTTCTTCCTCTGTAAAAGGTGACACAGGAGGAAACTGAGTTCAGATGAACAGATTTAGGGCATGCCTCTCGCCTCCCAGGCACCACATCTGAGGCCCCGGGAGCTCACAGGCTCTCCCAGAGGTGGTTGGGGACCCGCCCTCCAGCTGGCACATCTAGGGGTGGAGATGGGGGTGGCAGAGAGGAAATGGATCCAGGCCTGCTGCATATCTCACCTCTGGCTCTTTAAACTCAACATGAATGGGAGGGGGACCGGACTGCAGAACTGTGAGCCCTGCAGATAGGAAATGATTTCTGCACTGTCTCTTGACCGGGATTGCTGGTTTTCCTGGTGGAAAGGGGGCCTGACATGATCCCAGGGTCCTGAGATCGAGCCCCGCATCGGGCTCTCTGCTTGGCGGGGAGCCTGCTTCCTCCTCTCTCTCTCTCTGCCTGCTTCTCTGCTTACTTGTGATCTCTGTCTGTCAAATAAATAAATAAAATCTTTAAAAGAAAGTGGACCTGGGAGTTGAGAGGAAGGTCTCTTACTGATAAGACCTCTGTACCTGCTCCCTGCCCCCTGATTCCCAAGAACAGAGTTCTCATTGTCGGGGGGGGGGGGGGCTGACCAGGTGAGGGCATCTCGGCCACCTCTGTACCTATCTGGAATCCTGGAGTCTGGCCGATGGTGTCAGCAGGTTCAGGGAGAGGTGTTTCTAGGCGGGGGTCACAGTGAGTGAGCCTTTCATGTCTCCTGTCTGTTTCTTTCCCATTTTGTGAAGGGCTGGGTTGAGTCTTAGAGAATGGTCTTGCTGTATGCTGGGTGCTTACTCTCATTTATTGAGCACCTGCTCGTGAAGCACTTTGCTCTACCTGTAGGCTTGGGCTCACTCAATCCTTGTAGCAAACCCTTTGAAGTGACGGAGCTGATCGCTATCCTTATTGACAAATGGGGGGGGGGGTTGAGGCATAGCTTGTTTTTAGGTTTTTACTTTTTATATTTACATTTTTTTATGGAGGTAAAATACACATAATGAAATTGACCATTTTCACCATTTTTAAGTGTCCAGTTCAGGGGCATTAAGCACATTCACATTGTTGTGTAGCCGTGAATCTCCAGAGCGTCTTCGTCTTCCCAAACTGAAACTTTGTCCCCATTAAGCGCTGAGTCCCAATTCCTCCTCCCTCCAGCCTTAGCTGCTACTGTGACTAGTCCAGGTACTTGCTATCAGTGGGATCAGACAACATTTGTCCTTCAGGGGCTGGCTTAGCTCACTTAACATAATGTCCTGTTGGAGCACGGGTCAGTGCTTTAAGGCTGGGTGCTCTTCTGCTGGGTGCATGTACCACGGTTTGTTCATCTGCTCACCGGTTGATAGACGTCTAGGTTGCCTCCACCATGTGGCTACCGTGAATTATGCTCCTGGAATTGTGGATGTAGGTATTGCTGGGTCACGTGATGATTCCGTGTTCAGTTTTGGGGGAGACTGCCATACTGTTTTCCGTAGCTGCTTCATACCCTCACCAACACTTATTTTACATATGTATGTAACTATACATACATGTATATGGTAAGTGGTAGCCACCCTGGTAAGTGTGAAATGATGTCTCACAGTGGGTTTGCTTTGCATCGCACTAAACGACTAAGTGTTGAGTGTTTTCTCCTGTGCTTATTGACCACTTCTTGATCTTAACAGAAATGTTTGTTGCTGCTGCTGAGTTGTAGGGGTTCTTTATATATTCTGGGTATTAATCCGTTTTCAGGTATATAATTTGCAAATATTTTCTCCCATTCTGTGTGTTGTCTCTTCACTCCTTGAATGCACAAGTGGTTTTAATTTTGATGATGTCCAACTTAGCTGCTTTTTTTCTTTCGTTGCCTTTGGTTTTGGCACGAGGCACAGAAATTGTATGAAACTCCAGCCATGGTCATCCAGTCAGAGTATCAGAGCCCAAGTCTTATGCCTTGCAGCACTGCCCTGAGTCTTTATCCTTTGGATTCCAGCGGCCAGTGTTTACCCCGTCAGGTGTCTCAGTTTAGCTCTCCCGTGCGTGTTCTTGGTCATGCCCTCAGAGTTCTAGCAGGTGGCCATTCATACTGCACTTTCCAGAGTACAGGGGGGCTCCCAGCTTCCTGGTACCTGGCGAAGATTGGGTGAGGGCAGTTACTCACTAACGTAGCAGTCAGCAGCCTAGCAGGGGTCACAGTGTGCCCACGCTGGACACTCCAACATATGGAAGACCTGTCCAAGAGTTGTTTCTCTTGCAGAAGAATTGACCAGCAAATGCTTTTGGTGACAACATTTGTGGTGACAATTGGTGAGCAGATTTCATGTAGCTTTGACAGTTAGCCCATCATCCTCTATTGATGATGCCTCCAAAAGAAACAGCGGTCATTTATTGGCCCGTCATGAGGCACGGAAGTACATGGACACCTGTAAACCCTGCACCTTGCTCAGGAGCCAGGGTCTGACCCGTGAGCACTGACTCCACCTGCGTCTTCTTTCCAGTCTCTCCCAGCCCTATGCCTCAGCGCTCTCCTCCAGGGAGAACTGTGATCCAGAGTTTCGGAGTTTATTGTTTCTTTGCTTAAAAATTGTTTTCACTGTATACATGAGTCAGCCTAAATACTATACTATTTTCCTTCCTTCTTCTTGAACTTCACAGAAATTCCATGCTCTCTGCAGCTTCCTTTGGGCTTCAGCATCTTGTGATAAGTCCCTGTTGGTGCACAGCAGTCTGTTTCTCGTTGTGGTCATCTCTTCCGCTGTGTGAACACACCATGGTTTATTTATCCGTTCTCCAAGGGCATGCAGATTGTTGGCAGTTGTTTTTCTTTGTTTTGTTTTGTTGTTTTCTTTCCCCACACAAACAGCACTGCTGGGTGCAGTGTGTGTGTGTGTGTGTTTTGTTTTTTTGTTTGTTTTTAAGTAAGTGGTCTTTTAAAAAATATTTTTATAGGTTTTATTTATTTTTTTGACACAGAGAAAGCTAGTGAGAGAGAGAGAGAGAGAGCACAAGCAGGGGGAGTGGCAGCAGAGGGAGAAGGAGAAGCAGGCTCCCTGTTGAGCAGGGAGCCCTACTCGGGGCTTGATTTGAGGACCCTAGGATCATGACCTGAGCCAAAGGCAGACGCTTCACTGACTGAGCCACCAAGGTGCCCGGGCGCATCTTGTTTGCCTGTTCACACAGGTCCCACAGGGCAGGGTTTGTGTCTGGAGTGCTGGCACCCCATGTTGCTTTGGGACTGTCCCGGGATCCTACACTCTCAAAGTTGGAAGGGACTTCTTTGGCCAAGTATTTCACCTTCACTGATCATCTGAAAGAAAATATTCTTGGCGTGGTGGTTAAGAGCTCAGTCCGTGATATTGGATGGCCACTGCTTCCTTCCTGCCTTTGCCTCCTTCCGTGACTTAGTTCATTGTGCAGTAACCTTAACTTTTCCCTACCTCAGTTTCCTCCACTGTGAAGCAAGGGTAAAAGTCCGGATCATTTCAAGGTTGAAAAGAGATCGTGCAGGATTAACTCTGGACCAGAGTGATAATAAACGCTGGGCAAAGGCTCCATCCTGCTGATGTTGATCCTGGTTGGTGTTTAAAGATCACTTATACCCGCCCCAGCCTGATGCTGAGATAGAAACTGAAGCCCAGGAGATGGGCAGTAGCTCAGACAAGGTCATGCAGTGGGAGCAGTGGGATTGGCATTCTGGAAAGAGCCCCTGTTCAGTGTATTTTCTTTCATCGTGGGCCCAGGATTCCAGGCAGGTCCTCGGTCCTGCTGGACCAGTGGGCTCCGCCTGATGATCTTGACCTGCCCAGGTGGGTTTCCCCTCTTCCTGTCCAGACTCCCTAGTGCCTTTCTGCTTGGAATGTAGGAAGGCAGGGCGCCTGCTCTGGTGGAACTGTGTTTTGATTGCCCGGGACTTACATACCCCCAGCCAGGGTAAGCCCTCCAGAAACAGATACACTGGTTGTGGTCTAATAGAATGGGCTCCCAAGAGGCCCCACCCCTCCCTGGATGCCTACTCCACGAATAAATAGCCCTGTAATTTCTGTGTTCCTCTCTGCCTCACATTCCAGGCTTTAGACCCAAACTGGGGGAGGTAGGCAGGCAGATCCCTCTTCTGGGAGAAGGACCTGGTTCATCAACAAGATTTATTCATTCATTTACGGTCTGAGAGCCTAGAGCCTGAGCGTTTAATGACCTGGGGCTCTGCCTGGCATTTTGCATTGTTCTGTTCTTCGGTGGCAGAGACCTCCAAAAGCCGTCAGAGAGTTGTTCCCATGCATTAGGAGCATGGAAAAGCATCCAAAGCGTAATGGGTAAGAGGGAGGACTTCTTATTCGCACAGTGTAGGTTTGGGTCCTGCCTCTGCCTTGGGAAGTCTCAAATCTCCTGGGAGAAGTCACCCTCTTGAGTGTGTTTCCTCGTCTGTAAAACTGGAAAGTCACTAGTATCTACCAGGTACTTTGTTGCGAAGATTGAAGGAGATTCTGTGCACAGGGAGCTTCCCCCAGAGCCAGCACGAAGTTGGTGCTCAGTAAGTGCTGGTGATTATTATCCAGCCAGCCTATGAGCTCCAAATATGCTGGAACGGGGTGTCTGATACAATAGGTGGTCAGTAAACACGTGATGAATGAGTGAGGATGTTGAGTGCTTCCCGTTTTGAAAAACGTTTATAAGTGTTGTTTCATTTTTTTAAATTCCTAGTTTTGGAGTCTTGGGATCCATGCCTCAGGCCCCGTCTCTGCAAAATGACATGAATTGCTACCCTCCTTTGGGCCTTGATTTCTTCCAGTGTGGACTCATGCTCGCGTGCATAGAAACAGCTCTGACTGTATACCAGCTTCTGACCTGAGCGCTCTGCCTTTGTATGTACAGTTTGTGTGGTCGGTCTTAATTTCCCCGTTTTACCGACGAGACAACCGAGGCAGAGAGGTAAGCGACTTTTCAAGGTAACTGTGAATAAGTAGTAGGGACAGAGCTAAGATTTGAAACCAGGTAGCCTAATTTTAGGATCTTTGTGTCTTCACTGGTATGCTTTCCTGCCTTGAGGTTATGTCTGCCTCAAGGGTTCCAGGTCGATGGTTGATATGTGCAAGGCGGAAGAATTTAGGGGTGTTTGGGAGAAGTTTGTTAATGGCACCCTCTGCCCAGCCCTCAGGAGCACAGGGCAGTCCAGGGGAGGCCCCCCCTTCGCTGAAGCGGCGGAGTGGCGTGTAGGATCTGAGCACAAATGTCCCTTTGTCCCTTGTACTACAGATCATCTCTCCCATCTGGCAGCTCCAAGGCTCATCCACATTCTTTCGTCCTCCTGGAATGTCAGCGCATGGAGTATGGACCCAAGGGTAGGGCTGAACATTTGAGGCTTAGAACTTTTTGCCTTCTGAAGAGATGTTTGTGGTGTGGTTGCTCCCTGGGATTTTGCCCTATGCCCGCAGTTCAGCCTGCTTGGGGAATGAGTCCTAGTGTAGATAATAAATGCAGGTTCGCATCCCATCACCCACCGGTCCTGTGGACCTGACTCATGCTGGAACTTCATCAGTAAGGGCGGATTGGAGGCAGGCTCTTTCCATTTGTTCCAGTAGCTCATGGGGCTCAGGGCACATAGGCAAGAAACTGATAGCTGCCAAGTTGCTCCCCTTCCCCCCAAACTGACAGTGTGGCTTTCATTGTGGGAGTAATAAATGGTGCTTTTTAAGGATATCTCCCAGCTGTTGAGTGTTTTAAGCTTCCAGATGTTCTTTACCCAGGAAGCAGAGCGGGTGCATGATCTGATCTCTTTAAAAGTTGATGCAAACATTTCAGTAACTTGCTTCCGACCCCCAGGGGAGGTGTTGTATTTCCCTCTAGGGACAGAGGCACCCATTTGCTAGCATGGCCTGGGTGAAGTATTTAGCAAGTTGTAAATAAAGACAAGCGACCTGGATTTGCAGGCAGGAGGCCCGAGTTCTGGTTCACACTGGCTGTGTGACTCCGGGCTGAGCAGGTGACCTCTCTGACCCTCAGTTTCTGAAGCTTTCAGCTGGGGGCACTTTTATTTATTTATGTATGTATAATATATTATTTGCCCCAGGGGTACAGGTCTGTGAATCATCAGTCTTACTCATTTCATAGTACTCACCATAAGAACTATAGGAAGCACTGTCGGGTAGAAGCCAGAGTCTGTGCGGATGTTAGCTCTTCCGACCCAAGGTTGTTGGACTCTCTGAACTACAGTTGTTCTGTCTGGAAAATGAAAATTGTAACAGTGCCTACATTCATAGGGTAGTTTAAAGGATTAAAGGAAATAATGCCTACAAAGTGCTTAGAACCCAACCTGTTCTAGGAACTCAGTATGTCTTGGTTGTTGTAATTATTATTGTAGTAGCTGTTGTGGTTTAGGTCCTGGAGACACAGAGATGGAACAACTAGTCACTGGGAAACCAGAAAGGGAAAGGAGCAGAATGCATATAAATGTTGTGATGAGTAGAGGGCATAAGTCCATCCGGGCTTGTCATGCCCATGGAGATAGGACTTACCTGGACTGAATCTTTGAAGCGAAGCCAGGCTTCCTGGGCAGAAGGGATGGAGGGCATTGCAGGCAGTTGGAGCAACACCTGCTGGGCTCAGATGGGTGGGAGCTGGCTCTGTTCGGGGGCCACACGAGCTGTTTGCAGGGGCAGACCTCAGCAGGGCACTGTGGAAAGGAACCCAACAGAAAAGAGGCCAGCTCCCAGAGATTCTCCAGGGAAAGTCAAGGAAGAATCTGGGGCCGGAGGGTGTATGATTGGACTTGGACATCAGATCACTCCAGGTGCTCAGAGGAGGTGGTGTTGAACAGAGGGCATGGAGCCTGCGCAGGGAGACCAAGAGAAGGAAGCACACCATTTCAAAAGTCCATGTGATGTACCTTTTTGTTAAAGATAAAAGTCTTTACGGTCCAAGAGGCATGTGTGCTATGATCCCACTTATGTCACCCCTTCCCAGAGTATCTGCAGGTGCAAGATGTTTGGTATGGTGTGCACAGGAAAGTGGCTTCAGCTTGCTGACGATTTGCATTATTGTGCCGGGTTGTTGGGGGAAGTTTGATCCCAGGCTACTGGCCTGTCCCACAGATGGCTGCTTCCTACTTCCTATAGATGCAGAGCTCTTGAACATATGCAAATAAGAAAGAAGGATGGGAGACCTAGTGTGTTTGAATTCAGAGTCATACACCTTTTTAAAAGAATCTGTGGTGTTTTTTTTTTTTAAGATTTTATTTATTTGAGAGAGCACGTGCACATGAGTGGGGGGAGGGGAAGAGGGCGAGGGAGAAGCAGACTCCCCCCTGAGCAGGGAGCCCAGATGCAGGGCTAGATCCCAGGACCCTGAGATCATGACCTGAGCCGAAGGCAGAGACTTCGCCAACTGAGCCACCCAGGTACCCACAGAATTGGGTTTTCTTTTTTTTTTTTTTTTAATATTTTATTTATTTATTTGACAGAGAGAGATCACAGTAGACAGAGGCAGGCAGAGAGAGAGAGGGAAGCAGGCTCCCTGCTGAGCAGAGAGCCCGAAGTGGGGCTCGATCCCAGGACCCTGAGATCATGACCTGAGCCAAAGGCAGCGGCTTAACCCACTGAGCCACCCAGGCGCCCATAGAATTGGGTTTTCAATTGAATAGTACATGCGCATATTTAAAATCAAATGGGAAAGGCTGGTGTGGAAAGGGGCAGAAATCCAGTCTCCCTGTCCTCTTCTTGCCTGCCCTTAGTCCTGTTCCTAAGTGAATGGGGGCGGGGTGGGTCAGTATCTCTAAATAATAGGCTTAGGTGCCCCTCTCCACCCCCCTTCCCCACCCCCAGGAGGCCTCCCTGGTGTCCTGTGACTCACATTTGCTGAGCCTGAGATACCCGCGCCCTTCCCTCTTCCACCTCCCTCTTTCTGGCATCTCCATTTCATGTAGGCAAGGCTGGTAACATTCATATTCTCTCCCACATCCATAATTAAGACTTCTGTGCTTTATTGGCAGGATTAATTCTAGAAGTTGAAACATTGGTAAACAGTATTTATAAGATTATGCCTCTAAATGGTCTTTCCTGCACACTGGAGCTACGGATGCTGATCATGTGTCCTTTCTGGATGGTTCTCTGTCCTGGGATTTCTGGTCGCCTCTTCCCTCCGTGAACTATCTGACTTTTATCCTGAGAGGAGCTGCTTTTTGAACTCTCAGCTCCATCAAGGCCCTCCCACCCTATTTCTCAGGTCACTCACCTGGGGAACCCCCCCAGCCCCTGCTCCCCAGTGTATCTGCTGTGGTGTAGACTGTTCCTGGGGCTTCCCATGTCTGCTTTCCATGGTTCTTCTGGGACTGAACCACTTTTTAATGGATTACTCCATCAATCACTTTCTAAATCTTAGCTTGTTGGAATCATAATCTGAAAACAAACTAAACTCTTCTCGAACTCATACCTGTTGCTAATTTGATCCAGGAACCTGGGTTATCATTCCTGTCAATGCTTATTGTTATTAAGTCTGTGGACAACTTGGGAAATGTTGAGAGCATAAAGAAGAAAATAGCATTAATGTATTTCCCTGGATTTCCTTTCTCTTTTCTTTGCTTATTTCTTTTAAATTTGAGATCACCTAATGTCAACAATTTCATTGGATTTTTCTCTTACTATAATAGAAGTATTTCTAAATGGAGTTAAAAGCAGGCTTTTAAGCATGACTTTAATGCAGCATAATGTTGTCATATCCCATCATAATGATAGTTTGTCATTTTCCAAATTTTATCTGTATTTTTGAGTATTAAGAATATTTTTTGTATTCATCTCTCATAATTCATGGTGAGATGAGTCTGTATGCACGTGCCTGTGTGCAAATAAACCTATTTCCATCTTTCAGGTTTCCTTAAGGTTGATTTCTGGATCTAAAATGACCAAGTCAAAGGTTCCAGATGTTTTTAAGGCTCTTGATGCATATTGTTAAGCGTCTTTCCCACTTGGTTCGGCCAGATTGCAGCCATAAGCTGATGTTACACGTTTCTCTGCGTGGAGTTGCTTTTGTGTGAAGTTGGATTTCTGAGGCTGGGTTGACATGGGTCTCGTTGAGGTGAGGGGGGTAGTTCTTTGGTGTTTGTCACTGTTTCTTTTGATGATTTGGGGTTTCACTTAAATAGCACACTGGGGATAAATGTCTGTGTCATTTATCATGTATAAATGTATGTGTCAACAGCTCTTCCCTGTTACGTTGTGTCGTCCAAAATGATGAACATGAGAGAAATGCATTTAGGTGTTAGTTACCTCCCGCTTACCAGCTACGTGACCTTGATCAACTTGTTTTGCTTCTTGGACCTTGGTTTCCTTTCCTATAAAATGGGAATAATAATACCAGGCCTTTCCTCCTAAGGTGTTTGGGAAGATTGGATGAGTAGGTGCCTGTGACTTGCTTGGCCCAGAGCCTGGTCCCGGGGACTGCTCAGGAGAGGTCAGCTGTTAGTTCTGGAATGCTCTGGAAGCCCCGACATGTCCCCAGAGTTGAGTCAAATCAACGTGCAGGATAGCTTCTCAAGCTGGTTGCCTCTGGCTTTTGGCAGATAGGTACATACTTTGGACTCTTCGGAGTCAGAAGGGACCCATCCAAGCTTGTCATTTGTCAGATGACAAAACCCGGCTCCAGATGGTGAGTCGCTCTTTTGGAATTTTCTCACTGTTCCCATTTGCTTGTAAAAGGAAGAACACACACATGAGCATGTGTGCACAGACTAGATCTGGAAGGACGAGCAAAGAAGTTGAGACTAGCGGCTGTGGCAGAGGAGGCCAATGGGCCTTCTGGGGTCGCAGGGAAGCTTAGCATTTATTCTAGGACTCTTTCCATTCTGTGGAAAAGATTTACCATGTGCACGTATTCGTTCTTCAATCAATAAAAATCAAGTTCTTAAAAATCCACCAGGTAGGGGCAGCTGGGTGGCTCAGTTATTAAGCATTTACCTTTGGCTCAGGTCATGATCCTGGGGTCCCGGAATAGAACCCCATGTTGGGTTCCCTGCTCAGCGGGGATCCTGCCTCTCCCTCTCCCACTCTCCCTGCTTGTGCTCCCTCTCTCGCTCTCTCTCTGTCAAATAAATAAAATCTTAAAAAAAAAAAAAAAAGTCTGCCAGGTGGTAAAGAATCTTTGAATGCTATCCTGCTTGCTTCCTGATGCAATCATAACAAGCTCTTAGGAGTATTCAGAAATCTGTTAGTTTCGTAGCTGTCCATCTGACCCCATGTACCGGAATCCCAGACTAGAAAGCTTTCTTCTAGTCCCACCAACTGTCTGCCTTCCCCTTGCTGTCCTTCTTCCCTGCCTTCCAGAGTCTGCCAAGCTGAGTCTGGAGTCTTAAACACCCCTGGTCCCCAGGCAGCTGACCACCCGTGTGTGCCACCCTCTGGGGTGTACTGTGTGGGGGAGCCCTGGGCCAGACTGAGCAGGTCTGAGGCTGAAGGCCTTAGCCTCCTCCCACCCAACCCCCTCCCGGCACAGGCACCTCCCAGTGCAGAAGGAAGAGTCTGTGCAGCCTGTTCCCTATCCTCCTTTGAACCAAGCCTTGTTCCAAGAGTTTCAGGGCCGCTTTGCTCATATGGCAGGCTTGAGCTGCTCCCCCAGGACCCATGCGCGGAGTTGGCAGCTCCCTGGAAAAATGTCTTTCCCCCTTTTTTCTGGCGCGAAGGCTGGATTCCTGCCCCGCCCCGGACCCTGCATCTCAGGGGTCATTTGAGTTGAGTCCCTAATGAGCGTCTTGCTCTGCAGCCTTGGATGGTGGGGCTGGGGTAGGAGGGGGTGGGCCGCAGGAGCAGCAGGGCTGAAACCCCGTCTTCCTCCATCCCAAACCCCTTTGATCTTCATGCTGAAGCCCCTGGTTTCTCTGGCCTGAAGCTGGTCTGAAGCCCCCTGGTTTCTCCCAGGGCCACGGTCAGGGCTGGGGAGCCAGGTTGTTAGCCCTGAGTTAGCCCCCTCTCTCTGGAGGTCTCTGTTCACTGGTGAGCGTTTTTTTGTTTTTTTTTTTCCTACGCAGTGACCAATTTAGGACATCTAGAAGTGTTTATAGGCCCATTTTTGTTTACGCATTCAACACGAAAATAGCCTTATTGATCCCACGGTCGGGGGCTGGGCAGGGGGTGGCGAACCTTGTCGCTGCCTGACGGGCCCTGCTTTAGCCTGACGGCTGGTAAGAAGGGCCAGTGCTTTCTGGCCATGAACGCCCAGGCACATTTCAGAGCGGTGCCAACTCTCTCCCCTCTTTATTCGCAAAGTAGACCTCAGGCCCAAGGCGTTTTCCTGTGTCTGGTTCCTTGTACAGATGAAGGAAACTGAGGCACAGGGCAGCTGTGCCGTTCCTGAGGGAGAGACCGTGATGTTCTGGGGAGGCGAGTCCTCATCACCAGTAACAGCAATAATAACAGCCTTCACGATAATAAAAGTGGCGGCAGTGGCCCCGCAGTGTGGGGCTTTGATTCTCCACCGGTGGCTTCTCCTCTCTTCAGCACTGGCAGCGCCAGCCCTCCGGTGTTTGTATTTCTCCTTGGCCAGCGACCTATTTTGAAATTTAAATGATAAAGCAAACAAGCCCTGTTTTCATTGAAGCTTTAGAAAACTTGCGGGAAACCTCTGCTCATTGGCTTTGGGAGCCAAGATAGGCCAAGTTTCCCTTTCAGCGTGGGCAGAGAGGGACATGAAGGACAGTCCATCCGTAGAGAGTGAATGACTGCATTCATCTTGATTAAGCTCAGTGAATTAACGAAAGGATGATGTATGTTCTACCAAACTCACCCTTTTATGTATGTGCTTGTGGCCAATTTGTCTTTGCTGGAAATGGAAAGCTGACAAGATGGGCTATTTTTTTCCTGTTAAAAATAATTACATGCCAGATGCCGTTCCAAGTTCTGCTCCTCAACCAGTTAAAGATTTTTGGATCTTTTGCCCAGAATGCCTGTTCAGAAGGTAAGCTTGTTAGCATCCGAGCCAAGTATAATAATAATGATTCAGGTCAGGGACTACAAAGGACTCTGTGATGAGCAAAAAAATAATTATTGCATATAATGAAACCTTTTAAATATATAGAGAGATGGGGTGGTCCCCGCAAGAAAAATTTATGTTGTAGCCGTGGAGGTAATAAGCCTCCACCCACCTTCGAGCTTGTTCTTAGAAGCATTTCAGAGGCAGCTCCTCTCTCGCTGCTAAGCAGAGCTTCCCAGAAACCCTCGCAGACAGAACAGCTGCCAAGGGCTTTAAAGGAGCAGGCCTCGAGGTGTTGCTTCCAAGGCTCCTTTTTTTGGGTGGGGGGAGCCTGTGTTGCCAAAAGAGAGTGGCTGCCCGGCCTGGTGTGAAGAACCTATTTCTGAAGTCTAAGTTTGGATCTCAGCTCTGCCACTCATCAGCATGTGAACTCCAGCACGGGTCATCTCTGTCCCACCTGTAGAGTGAGAACCGGAATTCCACCTTGGCAGGGTTGGGGCACAGGCTGGAGAGAGTACTTGTGCGGTGTTGCCTTGGTCTGCTAGGGCTGCTGTGACTGGTGACCACAAATGATGTCGTTTGCAAGGGCAGATATTTATTCTCTCAAGGTTTTGGAGGCTAGAAGTCCAAAATCAAGGTGCCGTGAGGGCCTCGCTCTCTCGAAAGGCTCTGTGGAAGAACCTTTCCTCGCCCCTTTGTAGCATCTCGTCCGGTGGGTGCTGGAAATGCTCGGAATTCCTTGCCTTTCAGTACCACGATTCCAGCTTCTACTTTCATTGTCCTGTGGTCTGCTCCCTGTGTGTGTCTCTGTGTGCACGCCTCCTTTTATAAGGACACCAGTCGCCAGAGCTGGGGCCAACCCCAACCCAGGGTGACCTCATCTTAACAAATCACTCTGCAGAAGACCCCCAATTTCCAAATAATAAGATCATGTTCTCAGGTTCTGGGGACACATGAATCTCGGGGACACATTATTGAACCCAGTAGACACGCCTAGCGTGCTATTGAAGATAACATCCCAGACGGATGACAACACCTGCTATTTTTATGACTGTCACCTAATGGAGGTATGGATAGATACTTCTCAAGATGGGAGCAAGCCTGGTTACTTGAGGAACAGAAGGAAGGCCAGATGGCAGATGCTGAGTGAGAGGGGTGCCTGGACTGGAGGGTGGAGAGGAGGCAGGACGGGGTCAAGCAGCTGGCTAGCTGGGGGGGTGGCCGAGGAGCTGGAGAGGCCACTTGCTTCATTCCACCGGAGAGCACTGGTCTCCTGGGCAGGTGGTGGCCCCAGTACGCGGACAGAAGAGGGTGCCTTCTGGATTCTGACCCCATGTTTGTTCTCTTGCCTCTTTGGGCTTTGGTCTCTGCCTTGCTGTGTCACCTTGGTTGATGAGTGTCACTTGGGTTGAGAGGGATGAGGAGAAGGGAGCATGCTTTAGAGTCTGTGAGAGCAAGCCTGACCCCAAGACCTGTGAAATGAATTGTTTCTATGACCTCTGTGTGTGAGCCCTGGCTCTGTAGCCTGCTAGTTGCACCTAATCCCCTGGGCCCTACTGCGCCCAGGGCAATACTGCTGGCCAGGACTGCAGGGGTGGTTGAGGGATCTGGGTCAGATTCCACAGGGCAGTTTTGGTCAATAAGCAGGCATTCCATAATCCTCTCTGCTTTAGGACAATCCTGCCCCAGGACTCAGAGGGATTGCCTGAATTCTTGTCCTGAGACTGGAATGCTGTGCAATGACAGTGGCCCCAGGGGAGTGTGAGCCTCTCCCCATCCTGCTCCCTGCTCCCAGCCCCACTGACCCGATGATGCCAGTGCCCTTCTGCCAGCTGGACCTAGGCCCCTCCCATCGTCTCTAGCCTGGCCTGGGCTGCCCCAGCTGGGGCAACTGGACAGCAATGCCACAGGGCATTTTCTAGAAACCACCTGTGGATCTCAGGATCACACACGGCAGCAAGGGTTAGAGTCCACCTGGCCCTGGAGGGATACGAAGACAGTCCCTGCGGGGACACATCGTGTGTCCACTGATACTATCAGTCATCTCGCCCAGTGCTTCTCTGATGGCGGTGGCCTTCAGAACCGCATGGTGGGCTTGTTGAACTCCAGATGGCTGAGCCCCACGCCTGGGGGTCTAGAATTGGGTCTCTAACAAGCTCATGGTGGCACCAAGGTTGAAGGAAGTCTATCTCATTCGGAGGACCATAATTTAGTCCAGTCCCTCCAAAGTCCTGTCCTCTCTGCTTCTGATGCCACCGTCCCCATCCATGCCACCCTTACCTTTCACGGCCCGTATGCAGTATCTGCCTGCCTGGGCCCCTGCTTCTACCGTGGCCCCTTCCCTGGGAGCCGGCAGAGCCTGGCCACGTGGCCAGTGGGAGCCCTCCCCAGGCTCCCCAGTCCAATCCCTATTCCTATGAGGCCTGCCTGCCTTCTAGCCTCTTTTTTTTTTTTTTTTAATACTTTATTTGTTTGACAGAGATCACAAGTAGGCAGAGAGGCAGGCAGAGAGAGGGGGAAGCAGGCTCCCCGCTAAGTAAAGAGCCCGATGCGGGGTTTGATCCCAGGACCCTGAGATCATGACCTGAGCGAAAGGCAGAGGCTTAACCCAGTGAGCCACCCAGGCACCCCCTTCTAGCCTCTCCTGGGTGTTCTCCCACCCAGTACCCTGGCATTTGTTAGTTCCCGTTCACCCTACTCTGCCACAGGACCTTTGTGTGCTTGCTGGTCACTCGTCTTGGAACATTCCTCCCCTAGCTCTTTGAAAGGCTGGCTTCTGTTCATCCCGATCTTGGTCACCTCCTCAGACCACCCCTTCTAATAGGCCTGTTCCCCAACCTTCGTTATTCTCAGTCACTGAGTGCTGCTGACGTCTGCTGTGACATCAATCACAGCCTGGAAAAAATTTTTTTGATGTATTTCACTTCTTTTCTTTTAAAATAGAAATAAGTACATTTATTGTTTTTATTTACATCATAATTATTTTAAATTAACGTATAATGTATTATTTGATGTATTTTACCTTTAAAAAAATAGAAATAAATACATTTATTGTTTTTAATTATATCATAATTATTTTTTTTTTTTTTTTTTTTTTTTTTTTAAAGATTTTATTTATTTATTTGACAGACAGAGATCACAAGTAGGCAAGAGAGGCAGGCAAGGAGAGAGAGGAGGAAGCAGGCTTCTGCTCTGCGGAGCAGAGAGCCCGATGTGGGGCTCGATCCCAGGACTCTGGGATCATGACCTGAGCCGAAAGCAGAGGCTTTAACCCACTGAGCCACCCAGGCGCCCCTATCATAATTATTTTTAATTAACATATAATGTGTTATTTGGTGCAGGCCTGTGATTCATCAGTCTCACACAGCGCCCAGTGCTCACCACAACACACACTCTCCCCATGTCCATCACCCAGCCTCCCTGTCCCTCAACCCCTGCCTCACTCTAGTTTTGGTGTGGCTGTACTAAAAAATGGGGCTTTGTCTGCGACTTTGTCCTCCTTGTTCTCTGTGTTGTCGAATGTGTTGTGGGTGACTAATATTCTTGAATGAATGAAAAGTGAATGAGGGCTTGGCTGCAGCTTCCCGAGAGCCGGAGCAAGGCTGAGCCCCGCAGCCGGAGTTGGGAGGGACTTCATTGTGGAAGAAAGCAGAGCTCCCTAGTCCCAGAGGCTGGCCATGACGGTCACAATGCTATGTGCTGATAATGAAATAGTAGCTTGTGCAGCTCTTGCTCTATGTGCACTAAGTCTCTGTCTTACAGAGGAGCGCCCTCTTCTTAACCCAGAGAGGTTGGGAGACCACACCCGATAAGCAGGGAGTTTGCATTCGAACCCGGGCCCCACATCTGTGTGCTGAACTCCTATACGATGCTGAGGGAGGCTGTGCTGGGCACGGCCCCTCTCTCGCTCCCTTTCACAAACCTCCAGCTGGATGGCCCGGGGTCGTGGGGGGTTCCAGTTAGGGGGTCTTCCCCAGCCTGTCTTGCACTGGAGAGTGTGGACTCTAGTGTGTGGGCCAGAAGCCAGGCCTCCTGAGGTGAGTTATTTGGCCAGAGCTCTTTGGGGTCTTGCTCCGTTTCACAGCTGACAGACGCTTCCCTCTCCTGAGCGGCCCTCTGGTGCCCGCAGGAGGGCCATGGATGAACAAACGGTAAAGACAGGCACTTGGGGTCTGGTTGGGACCAGCAGGTGGGACAGCCGAGGCTGGGGGCCCAAGCCTTGCTGGTGAAGGACTGTGGGGCTTCCAGCAACACCTCAAGCTTGAGAGAATAGGAAAAGGTTCGGGCGGACCTCCGCTGCTGCCACTGACGTTATTTTGAATACTGGAAGTTAAGGGGACGCTTAGAAACTTCCAAATGGCTTCATGAACCATTGTTGGAAAATAGACTTTTGGAAAGTTCTTCTGATGTATTGTTTTTAGGAGGCTATGGATAACTTTAATGCACGTTATTTCTGTATAATTCCCTTGGGTTTTCTATGTTAATTGTTGTGTTTTATTAAAGAGGAAAAGAGAGTTCATATTGATTGAGCCCCTCCCACGTGTGGGCTGAATCATTCCTTTAACTTTTGTCAGGCTGTTTCTGAGTGATCCTACAGAGGCGGGGGTGGGGGGCGGGTATCCCTCCTTTACACATGAGGGATGCCTTTTGGAGGGGGGCTGCTTGCCCAGAGTCGGAATTCGAACTGTCCCCACATTCGTAACCTCAGGGCTGCCACATGTGACCAGTTCACGTACTGCTTCCTTGACTTAATCTGCTATTTTGGGTGGAGTTGTGGATATCAGATGTAATTCGAAAGGGGTGCGGCTGTTTGTGAATTTACAAAATATGCGTGTGTGTCCGACACATATATAATTATATATATTGTCACAGTTTGCATGGAGAGTAAGGGTGGTCCTCTGCGAAGCAGTTGTCTTGGGAGGCGGTGGACAGGCACCAGCTCTGTGGTCTGTGCTCAGCAAGTGCTGGGCACATGTAGTTTGAAGATGTGTCATTTGGAAGAGTGTTGAGGAATCAAAGCCACATAGGTCACACCATAGGGGGGCAAAAACAAGGTCTGACTCCGATCCTAGTAATAATAACAACTTCTGTTAATGAGCCCTTATTACCTACCAGACACTATTCTGGGTACTTTCTGCCAACTAACTGATTTCATCTTCATAACAGCTCAGTATTTCAAATGCTATTAGCACTATTCCCATTTTACAGACGAAGAAGCTGAGGCACAGAGAGGTTGACCAACTTGGCCCAAGATCACCCAAGTAATAAAAGGCAGAGCTGGGATTTGAACCCAGGCAGTGAGACTCCAGGACCAGCCAGGACTGCTTGGTTCATAGACCAGGGATGGGCCTGCTTCTCTAATTTTAGGTGTTGTAAATAGGCTCTGAAAGTCAAGCACAGAGAAAGGTTTGTTCATTGTTCATATTTAAGGAATGTTCCTGAGCGTCTTTATGGTTTGTTAGACACTGTGTTGGGTGAGGGGGTTAGAAAGAAAATAAAAAGTGATCATAAGCAGCATCTCTGTTCAATATCTGCTCTCCTCCTGTGCATGAGGATGCTTTCCTCCTCCTTGAGGTGGGGCCAGACCATGGCCCCGAATGGAATGTGAGCAGAAGTGTGTGGCTTTCAGTGGCAGCTCTGAGAGCCATGTGTTGGGCAGGCAGAGGGTTGTGGATGGTGGCTGCTCTGGCCTCCTGGGCACAGGATGAGGAGGACCCTACTGACTAGAGCTCCCAGCAGCCCCATGATGGATGGGCATGTAGCATGAGCCTGAACTTACCCTGGAGCCTTGAGGCCAACTGTGACATTGGCTTGATGCAGCCTGGTCCGCTCTCAGAAATCACAGTCAAGTGAGGCGCTCCCTGTGTGTTTTTATAGTGGGACCACAATGGGGACAAATGTTTAACTTCCTGAAGTGATGGCATTTATTGAAAACCACAGGCACGTGCACACACCATTCCATCACCTTCATGTCCTACCCAGCTTCCCTCTGTCATCATGCCCCTTCTGGACAGAGTTGGTGTCCCTCTCAGTAGGGACAAGTCCTCTTGCCCTTAAAAGGCCGGTTTCTCAAACTCGTGAACTCTCTGCCCAAAGATTACAGAAATAGGTCCTTGGGAGTGACTAAATATATTTGATGTTTTTCTAGTTTGGAACTTAATTCCCCACTCCACCCCACATATGCATGCCATTGAAAATAATGCATTGGAAACTCACCCCAGCATTTACCCTTCAGAAACGTAATGACAGCTTCCATTTTTTTCCTCTGTTTCTTTTTGCTTTGTGCCAGGCCTTCCACAGTCAGGGTATTGGATTTTCATGGTAGTCCTAGGAAAATTAAAGACGGATCTCCCCGTTTTATGGGTGAGGAAACTGAGTCCTCAGAGATGAAAGGTTCCTTGCCCAAAGGTCATGCAGCCGGTGAGGGGCTCAGCAGGGATTTGAAGCCATCATGCCTGATTCTAGCCTTGCTGTTGGCTCTGGTCATCCTTTGAAGCCAGCACAGGACACAGAGGAATCCAAGCACCTACTTCAAATCCCATGGCTACCCAGGCTCCCTGTACATCCTGCTGAGGTCGGCAGACATCCGGATTCTGCTGGCTGGTGCCGAAGGTCTAGGGGAGCCGTTTCGTGCATTCAGACCCCAGGAGGGACTTCACAGTTAGGCAGGACAGCTAGCTAATGTGCAAGGCATGCAGGCTCCTGCGTGCTCCAAGTGCAGGGTCTGCCTGACTAGACTGGAACTGGAGGAGGCTCCTGAGTGGGGACTGGTATGTCATTGTGTTGGCCAGCATCTCGATCCCCAGCACCTAGAGCAGAAATTGACGTGCGGTCGTCCCTCTGTAAATATTGCTCGATTCTCTGATGGTCATAGCTAGTGAGTGTTGCCTTATAAATGTCTGTTAACAGATTTGGCAAGTATTAAACATTCATGTGACCTTGCTCTAGGAATTGGGAATGGAAGAGTAAGACAAAGTTCTTGCCTTGAATGGAGCTTAAATCTAGAGGGAGAAGGAGTTAGAGTATGTTAGGAAGTAATTCGTGCTTGAAGAAAGATACTGCCAAGAGAGAGGACTTATGGGGGCAGGCTTTCAGAGACATGAATGCAGATGAACCAGGGAAGCAGCTGGGGAGAGAGGGCAGGCAGAGAGCCCTGGACACACCCAGGTTGGTCATGAGGTGGTTGGGCAGGTCATGGTCCTGACGGCTCAGCCGAGGAGGGTTTAATGAAGGGCTGTAGACAGAGGTGTGGGAGGCATCAGGCAGGCACAAACCTGGGAAGGCAGGGAGAGGATAGTATTGCCAGAGCCAGGGAGGAGGGGCCGCTTGGCAGACCACCTGCTGTGTGGAAGGAGTCCCATAATTCCTACCTAGAACTTTTCCTTATCCCACCCTTTGACCTGCTGGTGCCTCCCATTGCCTGAACTCAACTGATGGCCAAGGGCATCTGGGCATTGATAGAGCCCGTAGATGTAGGCTTGTTGGGCGCAGAGTTGAATGGAGAAGGGCAGACCCTGGATTGGAGTTGGGGGAAAGGACAAAAGGAGGGTACCCAGGGAGTGAGGAGGTCCTGTGGTTGGAGAGGAGTGAGCAGATGAAGGAAGGATAGGAAATGAGGCCAGAGAGGCAAAGAGTTCACATTGCATGGGGCCTTTGGGTGGTATTTGGAGGGAAGTGGGAAGCCCCTGGAGGGTTGGATCAGATGTATTTAGTGTCATGGTTACTGTCATCAGGACAGTGGGTGTGGACAGGGGTCCCTTGGGATGAGTGCTGGGACCCCAGAACCACCCCCTGGGAGGAACCCTCCCCCCCCAATGAGACATTTGCCTGGTCTACGTGCTGTGGCCCTGCCAGCCCATAAACGACAGGAAAGAAAAAGGAGCAGTGAGTCTCAAAAGAGGATATTCTGGAACTCTTGATAATCAGATCCCATTGTAAAGTCACGCTTTGAGTTACAGCATTGTAATCTTTGTTCCAGTGGAAAACTTTTACAGACTGTCCCCGGTGAGCCCTGAATCCTGTTTGGTTCTCAAGAAGGCCTTAAAATAGGGTGGAATGCTGGGAGACGGGCTCTGAAGGGTCAGAGGTCGTGCTCACTGCATGGGCCACACCTTGGTGGGACAGCCCTGGCCGCGGGGACTTTCTCATGGCTGGACTTTGCAGAGCAAGGCACACAGAGGGTTTCTGGTGTGGTCGAGTTCCCGGAAGAGGCTGCTGTAGCAGGAGGCTGGGACGGCCCAGCCAGGCATGAGGCCTCACCTGGCATCTCAAGCCATACTGTGCTGAGTCCCCCGTGCTGAGCTGGTTCTCACAGGATGCCCAGGAGTGGGAGGGCACCCCTGTAGGCCCCGGGCCCGTTTCTAGTGGGATTGTGAGTGGAGAGAGAGGCCCAGGGCTCCAACAGCTTCCAGTTCTGTCTCATTCTACCCCTGTGACCAAGTAGACCAGAAACCCTTGGTGGCCTGGACTCCTTCCCCCAAACTTGCTCTGGAAATGGTGGTTGGGCCTTGGTCTCCATCCTGTAAACGGGGGACAATACATCTCAAAGGACTATTGGAATGAGGCAGGGCTCCTGGCACATAGTACATGCTCCGTAAATTCCCTTCCAAGTCAGAATTAGAGCTTTCTCGGTCTCTCATTGACCAGCTGGAAAGGGAGACAGAACCACTAGCTCCATTTGATAGGAATTCAGATGTCTGATGTGGGATCTATGTTGATTCCAGGTTTTGGCCCCACGCCGTATGTCACTATACAACGATTTCATACCCTGTTGTCTGACCAAAGATGTACAACTGTATGTTTATTTGCAAAGGCATGTAAGTGGATTTTTACATTATGTTTAAAGGGCATATTATTTATTACATTTTTTCATTTTTTGTTCTATTATTATTTATTTTTTAAGTTGTATGCCCTTTAAACTTCTGTGGAGTAGCTTATGTTTAGATTCTTGGAATTTTCTGTCTTTCTTATTACCTTTTATCCATTTTGGTTCATTTATTTATTTATTTTTTAGGTAGGCTCCACACAGGGCTCAAACTTATGACCCTGAGATCCAGACCTGAGCTGAGATCTGAGCCACCCAGACGCCCCTATCCATTTTCAGTGTTTAAGACAAAGACTAAAACACTGTTTTGCCTTTGATGGGACTCTGCACTGCATTTGTTAATGCCCCGCTCTGTCTGAGTCTCTGGGGCACAGAGGGCTGCTCCCAGGCCCATCCTCAGCCCCCACGGAGGTCATCTGTTCCCTCTTCCCAGAGAGGGCCAGGCTGGGCTCGCAGGCCCTAGTGTGCATTAGCCATATCTTTGCTTCAGAAAAGACCTGGTTTGTCCCCAGGCTAATTAATCAATTTTAGAACACCAACATCTTGATCCAGCTTGGTCACTAGAGAGTCACGGAACCCCTCAATCTTTCCCTGGGTACCAGGAGAAGTTGCACAAGGTGGCCTCCGGTGGTCTGCCCAGTTCCAGACTTCCTAGAATTCACATGGCAGAGAGCAGGTGTCCAGGACCAGAGGACCAGGCCAGAATCCTCTCTCTGAAACCTTCTGTGATGGGCCCTGGGAAGTGCCCTATCCCGTAAAGGTGAGAGCCCCAGCTTCCTGTCCTGCAGAAGCATCAGGTGGGACCTTGCTCACTACTCTGGCTGTGAGGACAGAACAGGTGGTCAAATTGGAAGGGGTTTGTTATGGGCCAGGTGTTTATAAATCAAACCCTTTGTGAGTGGCACTTGCTTTTTTTTTATAAGCGGTTGGAATCCCTTATCGTCTCGGGCTGTCTGGATGTGCTCACGTGGTACTTGGTGCAGATGCCTGGAGAAAAGGTCCTTCCTTTCCAAAGTATGGCCTCAAAGGGCTCCTCTGCCTTCTGAAGCTGCTAAATCCTGGGCAGGGGGTTCTCGATATGCCTCTCGGTTCCTTTGGGAGCCTCCTGGCTGCTGAATTATCCAGTGTGTCTGCACTATTAAAGGCTCTATTTGCATCAGTTCACTGAAGTGGGTGCCCTTGTGCGTGGGAAAGCTGCTGGGGAGGGCGGTCCTGCTGCAGCCTCAAGAAGTGTCTGAAATAGTAAATGTGAAGCCCTCGGGAGAGCTGAGGCTGCCGTTCCTCGAGTGTACTTTCGGGTACTCGTGCTGTGAGCATGGCCTGTTTCTCCCCTTTCTCTTGCCCATGAGGCCTTCTGAACACAGCCCCACCCATGTTTCTACAAGTCACAAAACCCTCCTGCAACCTGTAGTCCTCTTCAGTTCTTAAAGGTGCAGCTCAGGTGCCACTTCCCCCAGGAAGTCCTCCCCGACTTCCAGATTTAGGACAGGCTGCCACAGCTGCCTGTGTTGACCGTGAACAGAGCCTGTCTCATCCACTAGCATCAGCACGTCTGTCTCACCTGCTATACTGAACTTCGTAGGAACGAACCTCCAGGCCTGCGACGGTGCCTGCAACCTATCAGGTACTCTTTGCATGGGAAGAGCTTTCTTAAAGGAGATAGAATTGGAATTGAGTCCTTTGTAGGGATAATGAGAGCAGGGGACACAGTGTGTGTTGTGAGGGGGGCCACTGGAGGCTGAAGCAAAGGCGCTTCATTGTGGATCCCGATATGGTTCTTTTCTGAAGAGCGGCCGGTCGGAGGGAGAGGGCTGGTGGACTCTTAAGCGTGGAGACGGTGGGCTAGGCTGGCTTGCTGATGTGCTCATAGCCTGAGCGAGGAGTGTTTTGGGGTCCCCAGAGAGAATAAGGACCCCCCCCCCCCCCACCAGGGCTCTTGGGCTAGTAGTCCTCCAGAATACTAAGATTCTGTCTTTGCTGCACTGGCTGGGTTGGAGGGGAGACGGTGAAGGTGGGGAAAGGGAGGAGGAGGTTTCAAAGCACTTGAGAACCTTGAGCCAGGTGTGTGCTGAGGGGGAGAGGAATGGATGGACAAAGATCTCACTGGAGTCTAGAAATTTAAGAGCACCAGCCCTTGACTCTAAGCCTATATACATGTAGCTGACTCAGCACTGCCATTTCTACCCACCAGATGAGGTTGTGCAAGTGATATGACCCAGTGCACTTCAGAAGCTGGCAGGAGCATAAATAATTCATCGGATATGCAGATGAGCTGCCCAGGGTTTCTCTGGTCTTGGAGAGAATTCTTAGTCGACCTGAGATATTTACAGAACAGAATGTTCGTTTCCCTATCCACAGTCTTTAGGCCTGGAGCAGATTTATTCATGAGAGAGATTTCCAAAGTGGATGTTTCTCTGGTATCTGTGGTTTTCTCTCTTGAACAAAACTTGAAGAAAGGTCACTCCTGTTTATTGAAACTTCCTGCCCAACTTGGGTTTCTGAAACCCCGCTTTTCAGGGCTGCCTTGGCTTTCTCGACCACCTTGGGGCCCGGGGGTGGTCCTTTATCAGAGATGCCCTGAGAATCACCCAGCGGGGACCCCTTTCCAGGTGCACACCCCAGACTCCACTCAGGACTGGAAAGTGCGTTTTCCTAGGGTTCTTCAGCTGATCGAGGCTTTAAGCTGCTGAGCTCAGTGGTCTAAAAACAGGAGTCCCATTGAGAGGCCTGCAGAATGTAAAGAAAGAAAACGAGGTTGGGACGTTCCCCTCCACTTTACACTGTAAGAGCCAGTTGTGTGGCTGGGTCGGCATCCATGCTGCCTTTGGTCCCACCTGCCCTCTAAGCAGACCCCACAGGTTCTTCAGGCCTCCTGCAGTCTCCCCTGTGGGAGGCTTCTTCCTCTGAAATCCTTTCCTTCCTGCATGCCCCTGCAGGTGACACATAGTACCTGGAGGTCTCGGCTGAGTCTCACCTTCCCTCCAGGCCCGGGCCATAGCCAAGTTGTGGTTCTTAACCCTGATATGCGTCCTGCTGGCCTCCTCAGGCTGCTGGCTTCCTTGTCGTGGCTGGAGCCCAGGCAGTGTGTGTCTGGGTAGTACCCACAGGTGCTGGCCCATGGCTAAGGGCACGGCTGGTAGGTGTATGGCGCACAGCTCTTCAGGAGGAAGATAGTTCTGGAAAAAGGAATCTCAAATGGTACTTAAACAGATGATCTACCCAGTCATAAAAAGGCAAAAATGCCACTTGCCCCTCTTAAAATCATCTAACTTGCAAGATGATGATGTACTTTGTGGTAGATAGAGCCACAAAGGAATACACACCACTGAGAGAATGCAAGTGTTTATAGCCCTTTGGGAGGGTTTGCTGGCCTTCTCCATCCAGGTAAGCCCTTTGACCCAGTGACTTGGTATTGACATATAGCAGTTCCCCCCTTACCTGCTGGAGGCACGTTCCAAGACCCCCAGCAGATGCCTAAAACCCTAGTGTCAAATCTACGTAGACTGGGTTTTTCCTGTACACACTTACCCTGGGATCAAGTTTAATTTATAAATTAGGCATAGTGCGAGAGTAACAACAGTAACTAGTAGTGAGATGCAACAGTTCCAGTGATATACTGTAACAAGAGCTAAGTGAACATGGGCTCTCTCTCAGAACATCTCCTTGCCTGATACTCATCCTTCTTCTTGTGACCATGTGAATGATAAGATGTCTATGTGTTGAGATGAAGGGGGGGAACAAGGCAGGCATTCTGACATTGTGTTAGGCTACTGTTGACCTTGTGATGGTCGGTCCAAAGGAGGATCATCTGCAGTTGGACTGTGGTTGGCCAAAGGTAATAAAACCCTGGAAGACAAAGCAGTGGGTCAGGAGGACTCCCGTGTTTCCCCTAGAGATACACCTGAAGATGTTGGTGTGAAATGAACCATGCGCAGTAGTCTTCATTTTTCTTCTGTAACAGTTTTATGGTAGCAAAAGTTCGAGTGACTCAGATGTCCATGAGCCAAAGTCTGTCACAGTAAATGATGGCCAGTTGTCCGGCGGATGTGGGATGGGGAAACAATGGCTTTGTGAACGACATGGACAGATCTTGGGGTACGTTTTTGCAAAAAAGCAAAATGCAGAATAGCAAGTACAGCTCACCACCTTTTGTGGAAGAGGCGTACCTGTGTGGGAGGGATGTAAGGGTTTATATGTGCCCAAATGCAGTAAGGATCTAGAAACCAACCCAGGTGGCTAGCAGCATGGGTGTGTGTGGGAGAGCCCGGCCAGAAGTGGAAAGGGACATGAGGGGGACTTCTGGCTGTGTCTCTCTGCGTGCTATTTGAATTTTGAACTGTGTTGAATGTATTAATCTATCATACATTTAATTTAAAATATCCATGACCTTCTTGTGGGTAGGCTGGGATTATCAGTTTTGGAGAGGACAACCACAGTGGCAGAGTGCCATTTCTTATTCCATCATTAGCATCAACACAGCTTCTACAAATCCCAGTGGGGGGACTTATGAAATACTTTGATCAGTATGCCTCAAAACTGTCAAGGTCACCAAAAAAACCAAGGAAAATCATAGGCAGCCGAGAAGAGCCTAAGGACACATGAGGACCCAAGGTAAGGTGAGACTGGGTGGTCTGCTGGAACAGGAGGATATCAGAAGTCTAAGAAAATCTGAATCATGTATAGAGTTCAGTTCATAGTAATGTGTCAGTATTAGTTCATTATGTGGTAAGAATCCTCATATAAAATGATAATAGGGGAAAAGGGGGGATAGAGTATATGGGAACTCTGTACTATACTCATAGTTTTCCTGTAAAATTGTAAACTATTCTAAAAATTTGTTTAGAAGTAAGTGGTGGGGGAGCACCTGGGTGGTTCAGTCAGTTAAGTGGCTGCCTTCAGCTCAGGTCATGGTCTCAGGGTCCTGAGATCAAGCCCCATGCGTGTCGGGCTTCCTGCTCAGCCGGAAGCCTGCTTCTCCCACTGTGCAAGCCCCGCCCACGAGAGAGCCTCGTGCTCTCTCTCTCAAATGAATAAATAAAACTTTAAAGAAGGTTTTATTTATGTATTTGACAGAGAAAGAAAGAGAGAGGTAGTGCACACAAGCAGGGAGGAGGGCAGAGGGAGAGGGAGAAGCAGACTTCCCTGCTAAGCAGGGAGCCTGAGGTGGGCCTCCATCCCAGGACCCTGGGATCATGACCTGAGCCAAGGGCAGACATTTAATGGACTGAAACACCTAGGCACCCCTAAAATCTTTTAAAAAAACCAAAAAAACAAAACAGTAAATAACTGGCTGGCTCAGTTGGTAGAGCATGTGACTAGTGATCTCAGGGTCATGAGTTCAAGCCCCTCATTGGGCACAGAGATTACTTCATTAAAAAAAAAAAAAGGAAGTGGAAAAAAATTCATGGCCTCATTTGATTCTCTCAATAGCTCATGAGTTATTTCTGTCTTACAGATGAGAGGCCTGTGGGTCAGAGAGGTTGCAGATGTACCCAGGTGCCCACAGCTGGTACATGGTGGGAACCTGCACATGGCATAGCCTGTAGGCAGGAGGGTGCCATGCCAGTGTGGAGGGGGTCTCTGGGGAGTTGCTGGACACCAGAGATAGAGTGAAGTCCTCGCTCAGTGTGTGGATGTGGGGTTGGAGACACAGCTGGAGGTCACATGCCAGGCTCGCCTCCCCTCCCCGCCCCCAGCAGATTCTGAGTTGCTGGATAAGTAACGGATAGCAAATGGTCTCATTCCCTGGGCCAGTCCCGATTGGCTGGTGACTGCTGGAAGCTGCCCTGGCTCAGCAGGAGGCGTGTGTGATCATTTATGAGGTTGTCAAGGACAAGGCGAAGGGGGCCAGTTGGAGAACAGGCGGCAGATGACCACTGAGATGGGGGACCCTGGATGGGTTTAGCCTGGCCAAGGTGGGCCCGTGCTGCACCAGGCTGCTTTCTGTCTCTTTCTGTAGACCTTCTCAGGGTCTCTGTGGTGGGCTCAGGGTGGTCTGGGATAGAGTCCGGAGAAGCCAGGGGTGGAAAATCTTCTGGGCTCCCTCTAGGCTCGAATCTTTGGAGTCTCTGAGGCTAAGGCAGAACCTGAAGTCTGGCCACCTTTCAGAACAAGGTGTTCCAGGGAGGTGGAAAGACTGGTTCTCAATCAGATAAAGTAGATCCCAAGGAGACTACCAGGGCCCTGTCCCAGGGCACAGTGGTCATTGTCCCCAAGAGGTTTCTGTTGTCACATTCTTGGCTGGCTGCCAAGGTAAAGGGGGTGGAAGAAGAAGCAGGGACACTGGAAAATAAGAAAGGAGTAGGACTATGTGCGTGTGCATGTGGGACTACAGGCTTGGAGCTGTGTGCAGGCTGTTGGTGACCAGACACTTTTTTAAAGGGCAGTTAGGCAAAGGTGAGCCTCCTTTGTAGGCAAAGTGAGGGGCAGATATCTGGTTTACAAAATAGGTAACTGGGGAGTAGTTCTTTGGCTTTGAAAAGGAACCTTTATGTTGTAGAAGATTTTTAATCTCTTGTTTCCCTGATACAGTGCTTGAGGCTTGACTTGGAACCCAGGCCATGTGTCCCTGTCGGGCACACGTTTGTGCTTCTGTTAATAATGTTTTATTCCCAGTTCAGGGACCCTAAAAAGATATCTGAGGGGCCTGGGCTGGCTTGGTCAGTAGAGCAAGTGACTCTTGATCTCAGGGTTAGACGTTTGTGCCCCACACTGGGGATAGAGATGACTTCAAGGTGTACGGATCACCAAGCACTGTGACTTGGCTCATACACAGAAGCAGTTGTGTGGACCAGCGCAGAGCTGGCTTTGCAGATGTTAAGAATGGTCCCTTTGCCTGGTCCTTGTGGAGCGCATGGCAGTTGTCAGAGCATGTGAGGAGTGTCTGCATGTGGAATTGAGCGGTGTAAGTCTGATACATGAATTTTGTCCTTTAGACTCTTGCACAGATTCAGTGGTGGGTCAGTCTCTTTGTTGTAAAGTAGGAAAATGCTGTTGCAGAGAATTTTTGAAACATTTTATTTTGAAACAGGACTGCAGAAGGAAGAAACACAAACCCTAAAACTGATGTAGGTAGCTGGGGAATATCTCCTAAATTTTAAATACAAAACTTTTTTTTGGGGGGGGGGGTAGGGTGTTGTGAATAACTTACTGACTTATTTTTTAAAAGATTTTATTTATTTATTAGAGAGAGAGAGTGAGCATGGGGGGAATGGGGGCAGAGGGAGAGATTCCTGCCTGAGTACAGATCCCGATGTGGGGCTCGATCTCAGGGCCCCAAGATCACAACCTGAGCCAAAACTAAGACTTGGATGCCCAACTGACTGAGCCACCCAGGGGCCCCTGACTTATTTTTATAGTAGCTTCTTCTGTTAAATATTGGTCTAGTAGATACACTTAGGGGTGAGTACCCTTTCCTGGTGGTTTTTCTCTTTTTTGGGGACTCATTGTGGTTTTGTGGGAAGAGAGAGGGCCATGGTTTTAGATAATCCAGAGTTCTCAATCCAAACTCCATCCCAAGCTGTGTGACCTAGGTACCTGACTTCCGAGGATGCCCTCGTGGTCCTCATCTGCCCGCTGGAAGTGACAGTGTACACCTTGCAGGTTTCTGGCCAGAATGAAGATGGCTGGCCCAGGCACGTGATAGGTGTTCAGTCCATGGGGCTCTACTCGGGAGCAGTGGGATTCCCTGGATGTGGGACTTTCACCTCCAGTGGAAGGATGGAGGCCAGGGAGTGGGGTGAGGGTCTCAGTGCCAAGTGACAGGAGTCACTTAGTCATAGTCTTTTGGGAGGGTGAATTTGGACCAGGGGTCAGGAGTCTCAGGTGAGACTTGATTTAATAGGTAGACCCTGGTTCTCTATGCAGAGGTGAGATTGGGACGAGGGATCCCGTGAGCTCTTTGTGCTCTGCCCCCTGGTCTTCAGTGGACTGGCTTCATGGGAGGAACCTCTCATTTTTCTGGCCCCAGTGTCTCAGGCTCTGACCACAGTCCCCGCTCCTACATGGAGGTTGGTGAAGTCACCTGGGTGAAGGCTCATCCAGATTTCCTGGTGCTTAGAGCTCAGCTGGCCCTTCACAAGGATGACCAGGAACCAGGCTGCCTGTTGGCTGACTGTGATTTTGGGTAACCATCCCCAGACTCAGAGGCACGGGGGAAGCTGCCTCGGTTTCTGGCTTTAGACTTCTTAGGGCTGAGTCGCAGTGGCAGGAATTGCTGTGATGAATCGTGTGGACTTTGTGTAGAGTCCCCAGTGAAGCAGCGATGGCTGCAGCTGGAAGGGGGAGGTCCCCCGTAACGAGGCTCCTGGGAGGTATCCCGGAACCATGTTGTGCTGACTCAGTGGTCTGTTGCAAGGGGGTGTGAGCCCAGCAGGACATTAGAGTGATACTTGCACACTTGCACGGGTCATCGAAATTCTGCTCAGCACGTTATGCCCTGCTTGGAAACTTTGGAGCAGGAGGCAGTGAGGCAGAGTGGTTAGTGCCTGGACCCTGGTACTCGCCTGCCTTGGTGTAAATCTGACTGTGTGATCTTCAATATGATATCAACCTCTCTGGCCCCAGCTTTTTTCATCTGTGATGTAACAGTTTCTCCCCAAAATGGTTGGGGTTTTAAACAAATGAACATATGTAAAGTAGATGGTATGGTGTCTGAGGATTAAAGGAGGTAAAGGGCTTGGCACAAACGAAGGGCTCTGTATATGTGAGCTGATGTTGTCGGACCCTTATTCCTGTTAATAAAGCCTGTCCTGCACCCTTCTCCCTTCCCCATCTCCAGAGTGCCTGCTGCCAGCCCTGCTCACACCTCTTGCCACATGGAACCTGGCTGCTTGCTTGCCTGTGGCAGGGCCCCTGGGTCTGGGTCCTTTCTGCTTCCATTATGTCTAGTGTGGTGTCTTGTGTGGAGGAGGAACTTAGTAGATAGTGACTGAGTGTGACTGGCTTGTTAGGGCAGCTGGAATTCTCTCTCATGCTGTCCAGACTTCAGAATAGGAAGAGGTTGTAGCATAAGGTTATTGAGCATCTCGGTGTGCAAGATCTTCTGTCGGCCAGAGCCTCAAAGTGGACGTGGCGGGTGGACCGCAGCTCCTCCAGAACCTGGGCTGCAGGTGAGGAGGCAGGACAGAACCCTTGCAGGACCAAGAGCAGTAGGAACCTAGAGCAGTAGTGAAAGTGCGAGTAGGTGAGTCAGTGCCCAGAAGGACACCAGACAGAGAAAGTGACGCACTGCCCTTGAGGATTCTGGAGGGCTTCCTGGAAGAGGTGGCTGGTGAGTGACAGGATTTTTTTTTTTTAAGATTTTTATAAAGACTTTATTTATTTATTTGACACAGAGAGAGATCACAAGTAGGCAGAAAGGCAGGCAGAGAGAGAGGGGGAAGCAGGCTCCCTGCTGAGCAGAGAGCCTGATGCAGGGCTCAGTCCCAAGACCCTAAGATCATGACATGAACCGAAGACAGAGGCTTAACCCACTGAGCCACCCAGGTGCCTGAGTGACAGGATTTTTGAGAGGGAAATGGGGTGGGGTGGTAGGGGTGGGGTGGTAGGGGTGGTGGAGGTGGAGTTTTGCTGGTAGAGGTTCAGGTTTACCTGAGGGCGCTGGCTGCTGGCAGAGGCAGTGGCTTTCTGGAGGTGCTCTATGTGACCTTAGATGCTGGGGACGTGGTTGGGTTGGGACTGAACTGTCTTAAAGTGCATGGGTGGGGAGGGAAGAAAGGAGGGAGGGATTGCAGGGGAGGAGGGGGAAGAAGGAGCCAGGGAGGGAGGGGGCCCTGTGCGGGTTAAGCCTCTGAATGCTATAGGTAATAAGCTACGGCACTGATGTCCCCGTCTCTCAGGGCTGTGCTCTGGCTCTACCATCCATTGTCCTGCTCGCCTGTCATTTCTCTTCCTGGCTCTTCTCTCCCTAGCCCCAGAAGCCAGTGTGCCGGCCTCCTGGCATCCTGGCCATTTCCTGCCCCGAGGCTGCCCACCCTCCTCTGTCCTGCTCACCCTGTGCAGGCATGACCTCACCCCATGGCCGGGAAGCTGGGCTCCTGTTCCCGCCTGTTTATTCTGGCATTTGGACAGGTCGATCACGGGCTGCCCCGGGATGCCAGCCTCGTGAGTCGGCAGCAGTGGGCACAGGCGGGTGGGAGGGGGCATTCCTCCAGGCTGACTCCCATCCCGCGGGGCTGGCATGGGACCCCTGCTTTGGAGGCTGCTCCAGGGCACTGGGCCCGCCCAGCTTTGCACTGGGCTGCTGAGTCATTGTCCCACAGTGTGGCCTCTGAGTCACAGGGGCAGCCCTGTCCTCAACAAGCAGGTCCTTTGTGAGACCCTCCTGGGCTGGATTGGTATTTGACCCTCTCTGCCTTTGGCTACCGTCAAGGTCTCTTGCCTCCGATCCCTTTATAGGCCCCGCCCACATCAGCTGGGCCCCTTTGAGATCCAGAATCCAAGAGCTTGACTCAAGTCAGCAGTTGAGTTACGGGAAAGGGAAAGCAGTGTGGGCAGATGAAGCAAGCTAGGGCGGGAGTGGAGTGGCAAGATCGGGGAGGGGGGGCAGGTCTCACACCCTGACAGGACACGGGAAGCGCGCACAAGTCTCCTGTGTCTTGTGTAGATTGTGGGCATCGTGCAAGGACCTTGAAAACCCACCCCATTACTCTGGAGCAGCTACAATAATAACATCTCTCTGTTGACACTGCGCTGCCTACTGTAAATTCTGACCCAGAGCCATCAGACAGCGTCTGTAGACCCGTTTCACAGCTGAAGAGACTGAGGCAGTGTTTAGTAGGAGCCACTGGCTCAGAGTCACAGATGTACAAAGTAGTGTGTGGGGATTTGAGCCCAGACCTCAGTTCACTACCAGACTCCCTGATTGAGCTTGTTCCTTTCCTTCTGTCTTTCTCTCTCTGCTTTTTTTCTTTGCTTCTTTGCCTCTTGGCTGCTGGGGTCATTCCTAAGGAAGGCAGCTGTCAACCTCGCAGGAAGCCCACTATTAAAAGGAAACAAAAGTGTCATTAGGAGTCTTGCTGTCACTGTGGATTGAATCAGCATGCTGAGCCCTGAGGGCAGACTGGGAGGGAGACCTCCTCCACAGGACTGAGAAAGCAGCTGGAGACCTTAACAGGGCAAGGGCCCCTGAGGGTTCCTTCTGGGAGCTGGGGGTGGGGATGGGGCATGGTGTGAAGAAATTGGGTAACTCTTATGACCCAGAGGGGAAATCTGTGTTGAGGCACTAGGGTGCTGGGGAAGTATCTTGGGCCTAAGAGAAGCTTCTGGAAGATTCAGGCTCTAGCTGCACCTTCCTTTAGTGGGTGACTTTGGTGTGTGGTGGGGGTCACTTCATTTCTACTGGTCTCAGGTGTCTCCTACAAAGGGGGAGGTAGTTGCCCCAGACAAGTGTTTCTAAAGCAACCCACCCCTCCTGGGGCCCAGACATCTGCCTGGGGCTCAGGGAATTGGGATCTACGTTTGTAGTGAGCTCCTCAGGTAAGGCTGGAGAATTCCTTTCTCCAGCCCCTGCCTGACTCTGCAGTAAGGCCTCGGGGTCTTCCTGCCCTCCATGTGCTGAGCTGGGAGCCTTGGAATTGTAGGGCCTTAGCCCTAAATGTGGCTTAGGGCCAAATGGGCTATACAGATAGGGTTTGGGTGGGCCTGGGTTTGAAATCCCAAAGGATACACTCCATCCACTTCACATGGAAGGTGGGATTTCTGGCCTAACTTGGGTTGGGTAGGGTGGTCCCACTGTCACACAGCCACCCTGGCTGGAGCCTAACTAGCTGCCTCTTGTGACGGCCTCCTGATGAGCAGTTCCCAAGGTTCTGCCCTTCCCCAGGCCCCCCATGGGAGCCACAGGGCAGTTTTCATTTGTAATCTTGCTCATCCTATGATTCTTCCTTTAGCAAAGAGGTGTGAAATATCTTATGCCCACCTCTCTATCAAAAGTGGTAGAGGAAAACATACTGTGTGTTTCTGGAAAGATGGGAGTATACACCTCTCTTCGTGGAGGAATTTCTTGTATCTGGTCTGCACTCCAGACACAGACCAGAGATCGAGGTTGAGGACAAGGATGGGGAGAGCTTTGGTGAAGGGTGGGAGTATGCAGGTCCTGGCTGGCATGTCAGACTGACTTGGAAACACAGCAGGTGTCCTACAGAAGCCATCCATTGGGGTTTTCTACTTTCTAGGCCTGAGCTAAAGTGCCCTTTTATATTAACCTATTCAATCCTTTTTTTTTTTTTTTTAAAGATTTATTTATTCATTTGAGAGAGAGAGAGAGAGTAAGCATGAATGAGGAAGAGAGGCAGCAGGAGATGGAGAAGCAGACTTCCCACTGAGCTGGGAGCCCAATGTGGGGCTGGATCTCAGGACCCAGAGATCATGACCTGAGCCCCAGGCAGACGCCTAACCATCTGAGCCACCCAGGTGCCCCTTAACCTATTTAATTCTTAACAAAATCCTAATGGGGAGGTGTACTGTCATTATTCCTATGGGCTGGATGAAGAAATTAAGGGTTGAGATGCACAGTTACTACCATGCAGCTAGTAAGGGGCAAGGCCAACCAGCAGTTAGGCCTGGCATGTGGAGCCTTAGGCCTTGTGCTCCTAACTGCGCCATGGACAGAATTTCATAGCTGTCAAATAATCCACCTAGCTCTCCTTAAGAAGTGCTTATGCCTCCTGCTCCATACTTAACTTCACGCAGCCCTCCCACCCTTGTGTTTTCCCGTTCAGTAGACAAGACAGTGTAGGCAAGAGGTGGTGCTGAACCTTGGATCCAGGAATCAGTGCAAAGTCAGGTCTGGGCCATAGACTCATCTGGGGTTGATCCCGGGCAGGGTATCTCTCTAACCTGCCCTTGGCTCAGTTTTCTTATCTGTAAAATGGGGGTGATACCAACTAGGCCAAAGGTTGTTCCATGAGACTCTTCATTTATGAAGGGCCTGGTACATGGGAGCCCCTCAGCAATGATCTGTTTCTTTGTACCTGCAAGTAGAGAAGCTGAGTCACAAGTCCTGAGGGGAGATCCTGTTCTCTTCTCTCCTTAAATGTGTCATCCTGCCTCTCCTTCAGCCTGTGTTAGCTGGGTGTGACGAGCCCCAGGAATAATGCCGCTGTACAAACTGGCTGGTGACAGACAGCCCCGGGAACGCCTCCTCTCCCGCCATGCCCCATGACTGCCAGCAGTGCCGAGAACAGCAGCGCCCCAGGGACCGTCGGGCATGGTGTGTGCGGATCTGGGCAGGTGACTTATTGCCGGAACCACTGGGCGGCTCTTTGGAGGGAACCGGTTGCCGGGCACCGAGCAGGGGAGCGGGTTTTGATGGTGGAGGTGGTGCTGAAGGAAGTGGGGTTCCTCCCAGAAGCTCGGGTTCCCAGGTATGGGCGCTGGGGTGCGGTGTGGCTCCGGGAACTGGCTGCTCCCCAGAGGGACCTTCCCAAGGCAGGGAGAGAATTGGGAATCCTTGGCTGGAACTTGGAGGGAAAGGATTCCTGGGCGCTCGGGAGCTAGAGGAGCACCGTGGGGAGACTCACTGGGGAGCTTGCCTGCTGACAGGGGGTCTTGCAGAGGAGAGGAGTGGAGAGCAAGATGCCAGCTCAGGAGCTCTCACTCTCCTGTGGCATGTAGCTCTTTGCGGTATGGCTGTTTCTCTCCCTCCTGTTGCGTGACTTTCCGAATGACAGGGGAGCTCCTCCCAGAGTGGCCTTCTAGTAGCACCATCAAGGTGTGAACTCTGGGTTGTCACTGTGGGCATGTCAGCAGCCTTTTTTCTCTGGGTCTGCCGCTGTCTTGTTGGTGGGGCGCCTCTTCACCTCTTCCCGGTGATTTCCCTTAGTGATTCCTTCCTCCTGTGTCTGTGCTCCCCTCTTGACTCCTGTGTTTCCTTCCACCCTCCCATGCTTCTTTTCTTCCAGTCATCCTTCTATATTTCCCTCTACCCAGCCGCCCTGCCGCCTGTGTGGTAGCCTTGACTGTCTCCTGTGCGCCGGCTCTGGAGATGCCCGGATGAAGAACCCACAGGGTCCCTACTCTGAAGCAGTTCATAGTCTGGGGGGGAGCTCAGCATATAATGAAGCCCTTTCAGGACACACCATATAGGAAGCCCTAGCGGAAGTCCTCGTGGGAGCACCCTGGATGGTGGCGGGGAGAGAGGGCTCAGCTTGGGTGGCCTTGGGCAGCTTTCACTGGAGAATTGTTTCAGGTGACTCTTGGAGGCCAAGGGCAGCCTTCAGATGTACCATCCCATCAGGCCCCTGCCATAGAACAAAGGGGAACTGAACAGGCAGACGGACTCCCCACCCCCTGCCCCCCCACCTCCGCATGCTCATGTGGTAAATGCAGGCAGAACATAAAATTAAGCAGAAAAGGCAGATCACCTCTACTCCTAGAATCTTTCTTCCTGCTGCCATATGATTTTATGTCTTGACTTAGGTCACTGAATGTTCTGTCATGACCATTTCCCCATGCCATTCAGAGTTGCAACAACTTGTTTCGAGCTGCTTTCCTGTATGTGATCGCACACCTGCCCAAGAGAGACCCTGTAAGTTGGGCTCCGTTTTACTGGGGTTGGGCTTTCTCTGGGAGGGAGAGGTGAGGACCTGTCTGTCAAGGTGCCTCCCCCCAGAGGATGGTGCAGAGCATGTGTGAGTGGGCCTCGGGGACATTACTGACATCAGATCCTTAGCCAGGTCAGCGCTGCTGGGCACCCGCGTTTCCCTCTGCTTCTGCCTGTTACAACACACACACCTTTTCATGCATCTCTGGCTGTTTCCTTCGCAGGGCTCCCCGCTCCCCACAAGGTATGAGGCATTTTACGGAGTCTTGATGTAATGTAAGATGTCTTTTGAGGGATAGTTCACTGGTCACCACTTGGAAGGGCTACGGAGGCTGTGTCCTAAGACTTGAACATTCTGATGAATGTGACAAACCCTACCCTTCATCGGGAGTGAAGGGTGAGGGCCTCTGATCGGCAGATGCCCCCAAACAAAAATGATGTTCTTGTTGCTTTTCTTTGACCTCTGGTGTGATTGACCAGTTTTTCCTGTGTATTACCTCTGTGTGTGTTTTGTCAATTGGTCATTTCCTTTGGGGGGTGTTAGCAGTTTTTTCCGCATTGATTTGTAAGATCTGTTTTGAATAATTTGTGAATTTTGCAGATGGGGGAATGGGGAGCCCCTCTAGACTTTTTGTTAGGCATGCTGGTCCAGGAAGGGGCGCCTCCATTTCCGTGGGGTGCATTTCTTTTACAAATCTGCATCTGATTGTGGTAGCAAAATCATGTTTTGCATGTGAATGCAGGACCATCTCATTAATCTGGGCAGTTGCTGATGTTAAAAGTTCCAACTTAAGTGGTATTTGCCAAAGTCCTTCTCTCTTCTCTCTTCCTTTCTTTCTTCATAAGCAAATGATAAATCCTGCCAACTTCCAGGGATCAGTGTACATGTTAGCCCTTCAGGACCTCCACCTGGAACCCCCAGATTAGCGGCTGGTGGGGGTTGGGTGGGTCTCTCCGTTGCAGTGTCCCCAGCAGTTTTTAGCTTCCTGGCTGTCTCTGTCAACATTTGTTTAATGTCTGCTTCTCCGTGCTTCTACATGGGTGGGAATCCTCTTGAGGACAGGGACCATGCACCATCGCTGTGACTTTAGTCCCTAATGCAGTGCTTGGAAATAAATGAAAGCCCAGAGCTGTAAAGTGACTTGCCTAAGGCCACCCAGCTTAGATGTGGCTTCGGTGGGGCTGATTTGAGCTGGATTCTCCGGGAGGCTTTACACCTATAGTCGGGGCTTTGCTTTGGTGTCTGGGTGAGCAGAGCAAAGGTTGGCTGGCATGACATGCCTTGTCCCTATGCCTCACTGGCATCGGTCATTCCAGGTTATTCTGGCTCAGTGAGGACAGAGTGAGATCTAGGGGAAAGGTTGGGACTGGTTTCCAGGTGAGTGCCAAATGACAGCCAGCTGCGCCCTCCGCTTGGCGGCACCCGTGCCCTGCACTCGGCGTGATGTCCCCCAGGCCTGCTGAAGAAAGAGAAAGAAGCTTTCTTGGTCACAAGCCGGGGCATGAAACCATCTGGGAACTCTTGTTGCATCACAACAAGGCAGCAGAAGCCACAGGTGGGGTGTGGGTTTGCACCGAGGGTTAGGAGAGAGGGAACGTCTCTGTGGTGGTCCGGTAACTTCCATGCAGGTTGGAATGCTTGGTTCCTGGGTGGGCAGGGATAAGGGAGGCCTCGGTGGGGAGGGAAGAGAGCCCGCTTGCTGGAAGCAGGTGCTGCCCACTCCCTCTTGTGTAACTTTGGGCAAGCCAGCCCTCTCTGGGTACCCAGCCTCCTGTGGGAAAAGTGGAAATGATTACACTTGCTACTGTCAGGGCTCATGGGCAATCCAGTGACTGCACACCTGCTCCTAGTACTTAACAAGTGCTCAGCGGTGGTTGTTTTCTTTTCGATCTCCCTCATTCCATTTTCTTAATGGACACTGAATTTGGCAGAACATTTCTAATACTGGGAAATGCTGTGCGAATTCAGTGAGAAGTCAAGTTGGAGGTCCTCCTCCCCAGTGGTGCACCACAAGAACGTGGCACAGCTGGCCTGGTGTGGGCAGGAACCTGCTAGGGAGCTAAACCCACAAGCCTGGAATCATTCTGAGATCTTGGGGTCTGTGTGTGTGGGTGGACAGCAAGCCCACTGGAAGACCCATCCCATCCCATGGTCCTATCCCATGTGCACTGCTTAGAGCCAAGGGGCCCCCTGGTAGTTCTCTCAACACTGCTTCCAAACCTGTCAGGGTGGCAGGGGGGAGGGTCGCTGTTCCCCAGGATGAGAGAGGATCCCTGGGGTGGGTACATGGTTGGGACCATCTAGGAGCCTCTGGGATCAGGTCCAGACAGGCTTTTTCATGGGGTGGAGTGGTAGCTACTTATCTGGGGGCTTTGTGAGTGCTGAGCAGCAGCCTGGGGCCTGGCACAGACATGGGTGTGGCCAGTGAGATAATGTGCCCCCCCCAAGTTTGCACCCTAATCCCTGGACCTGTGAATGTTGCATATTATGTGGTCAAGGGGTATTTAGGTTATAGATGGAATGAAGGCTCATTTTGAATTAGGGAGATTATCCCGGATTTTCTGATGGCTCTGATGTCATCTCAAGGGTCCATAAGAGTGGAAGAGGAAGGCAGAAGAGGTCAGAAAGATGTAAGAAGTAATGCTGTTGACTCTCAAGGCGGAGGAAGGGCCCCTGAGCCAGGGAATAGTCTTAACCGACTCTAGAAGATGGAAAGGCAGGAATTCAGGAATCAGTCCCCCTCTCCCCCCCCACCTCCCACGCCAAGCCTCTAGAAAGGAATGAAGCTCTGCTGACCCTCAGTGAGACCCCTTTTGGACATTTCCCCTCCAGAACTATAAGAGAGTCAATCTGTGTGCCTTGAAGGTGTGAGCTTGTGGTGATTTTGTTCTGCCAACCCTAGGAAGCTCATGTGGTGGGTGAAGCATCTGATGGCCGCACTAGTACCATGTGGAGTGGCCGCTGGAAACTGTCAGAGCAAGTGGCTGTGGCCTTGGCAGGCAACCCTTTATGGGGGGGTGTGTGTGATCATTGACGGAGACCTAGGCCTCCCTGGTGGCCTGGCAGGGATGTCTTGGGTAACCAGGTGGTCTGAGATCCCTATGAGAAAAGATCCTCTGCAGATGCCCAGGGCCCATTACCCCTCCCTCTGAAAGCCCAGCCTTGGCTCAGGGTAGCCCGGGAAGGGTGGCCTAAAGGTGTGTTTGGGGATCCCTACCCCTCCTACCCTGCTGTTTTAAGTTTTAATTGTTGGTCTTTGGACTTTGGTATTTCTTTTCTTTTTCTTCTTCTTTTTTTTTTTTTTTTTAAGTTTGTGTTGTGTTATGTTAGTTACCATACAATACATCATTAGTTTTTGATGTAGTGTTCCATGATTCCTTGTTTGCATATAACACCCACTGCTCCATGCAGTATGTGCCCTCCTTAATACTCATCACCAGACTTACCCATCCCCCCACCCCTGTCCTCTCTAAAACCCTCCATTTGTTTCTCGGGGTCTACAGTCTCTCATGTTTCATCTCCCCCTTCTGTTCCCCCTTCACTTTTCCTTTCCTTCTCCTAATGTCCTCCATGTTATTCCTTATGTTCCACAAGCAAGTGAAACCATAATGGTAATTGACTTTCCCTGCTTGACTTATTTCACTCAGCATAATCTCTTCCAGTCCCATCCATGTTGATGCAAAAGTTGGGTATTCATCCTTTCTGATGGCTGAGTAATATTCCATTGTATATATGGACCACATCTTCTTTATCCATTCATCTGTTGAAGGGCATCTCAGCTCTTTCCACAGTTTGGCTTTTGTGGGTATTGCTGCTATGAACATTGGGGTTCATGTGCTCTTTCTTTTCCTTACATTTGTATCTTTGGGGTAAATACTCAGTAGTGCAATTGCTGGGTCATAGGGTGGGTGTATTTTTGACCTTTTGAGGAGTCCACACTGTTTTCCAAACTGGCTGCACCAACTTGCATTCCCACCAACAGTGTAAGAGGGTTTGCCTTTCTCCATATCCCCTCCAACACTTGTTTACTGTCCTGTTGATTTTGTCCATTCTAACTTGTGTAGGGTGGTATCTCAGTGTGGTTTTGATTTGAATTTCCCTGATGGCTAGTGATGATGAACATTTCATGTGTCTGTTAGCCATTTGTATGTTTTCATTGGAGAAGTGTCTGTTCATGTCTTCTGCCCATTTTTTGACTTGATTATCTGTTTTTTGGATGTTGAGTTTGAGAAGTGAGTTTGGTGTTTCTGTAAGCTGCTTGGAAGCTTACACATGGCTGTGTTCCATCTCAGGGCCCAGCACCTTCTCAGTCTTTCCTTGACACATGTCCAAAGTCTGCTCATAAGGCCCTCTGAAGCTGCCTGTGCAGGTCACATGCCCCGGCCACCCCCCCGTCCCCCATCCTCTTTTGTGCTCCTGCCCCAGGGATAAGATATCAGCCAGGGGGCTGGAGAGAGGTGACCCCAGCCCCAACCTGGGGCCGACGGCTTACCTGCTCGGGGCCTGGCCTGGCTGGTCTACTCTTGGAAAGTAGGCACTGCCCACCCCTACCTGGTGGGAGCCTGGTGGGAGCCTACTAGGAGCCTGGAGATGAACAGGATCATAAAGTTGGCACCTGCCTGGAGGAGGAGGGTGATCTGAGAGAGAGTGTGGGCTGGAAGAAGGCTGCAGGGACTGGGCGAACATGGGCTGATGATGAGGTCACGGAGCCAGGAGCCGATGTTGCTGAGGGGGTAGGGGAGATGTGTCAGAAGCCCTCTTAGAGATCTCAGCTTGTGTGGGAGGCTCACTTATCTGGTAGTGAACACAGGCATTTAGGGAGGGCACCGGCATTGTTACATCCTATATAGACAGTCCCCTCTACTGTCACCAGTGAAAAGTCCCAGGCCTGGAGAGCTAAGCACCTTGCCTCCTGTCTGGGGACCTGTACAGGTGTTCGATGTACATGGTGGAGCCTTGAGGTTTAGTTTTTAGAAATCTGGGCCATTTTAGCAGAAGGCGCACTGTGTCTGTAAGGGTGTGTGTGTGGTTTGGGCTCACTGTGTTGCGTGACATGCCTCATTCAGCCCAAGCTGGGACAGCTCCCATCTTTGTCAGCCGGACCTGCCAGGTCCCTGGGCTGCTCAGCTGAATGACAGGGTGCTCCTGAGTGACTTCTGTGCAGGGTCTTGCTCTGCTGGCTGCAGATGCTCTGCTCCATCCCGCTTTAGGGATGTTGGGGCCTCCTCAGGCTCCATCACCTGTACTGTGAGGAATGGCTGGGAATTGCGTTTGGCCTCAGCCAGGGTCAAGTTGTCAGGGAGGATGCGGGGGGGGGGGGGGTCCTCACTTGTAGGAGAAGGTGGAGGTGGTTGGGAGGACCAAGACTGCAGCTTGCCAACCTTTTTATGTGCAAACCACCCACTCCTCTCCCAGGAACACCCCCAGGAACCGCCTCCTCTAGTGAGAGGGGTGAGAGGTGAGGAATTTCGTGTGGGGAGCGTGAGCTCTGATCTTGAGGTGCACATTCCTTCGCGCTAATCTGGGGTTCAGGCTGGAATAACAATGAGGGATGTTACAAATGCCTGCCTCCTAGTGCTCCTGGAGGATGCTGTGTCCTGGAAGGGCTCTTCGGAACCAGCCCTGCTTTTCCTGCATTTCCGGGCATGTGGCTCTCCTTCCTTGGCTGACAATGGCGAGCCATTGGGATGGTAATGCCCTTCCGGCTGGCCTTGGCTCCAGGTGAAAAATTAATCTGGACGCCTGCCCAGGAGGCTGTGCAGTCTCATTTTTTATGGAGATGTGCTGGGGGCCTGGAGCCTGGTGTGGTGGAGTGATGAGATGGGACTCTGTAGATGTTCCCCCTTCTAGGGCATCTCTCTTAGTGTAAATGTGCCAGGGGCCCTAGGTCACCCGCCCTCTAATAAAATTACCGTCTGCTGCCCCTGGTGAATCTAAGTTGCACCTTCCTGGAGGGTGGGAAGCCCCCCGCCCCGAAACCATTATGAAGGGAGCATATAAGAAAGGGAAACCACTTAGCCATAGGGACGTTACACTGTGCTGCTGTGATCCCTTCTGTCCTCATTCACTAGTCATTTTTCCTTGATTTTTCAATAATTCACTTTTTTCTTATTATAAAATAAATATTTGTTTAACAAAAAATTGTATTTTGCACTTATTATGAACAAGGCAACTGTCCCAAGTCCTTTGCAGATAGTTCTGCATGTAATTCAATCCTGTCACGGTCTCTGAGGGGGTGCGAAGGCAGAGGTTAGGTGTCCAGGGTGCAGGGCACAGTTCTCAGGGTGAGGACCGGCCCAGGGCATAGCCGGAGGGTCTGGGGCTTTCTCCGCTCGGGAAAGGGCAAAGTGGAAAATGTTAGGTGCACTGCCTGGAAAGAAGCACGCTGAGGATTTCCATCTGGGGCATAGTTACATAGTTTCATTGTATAGCAGCATCAAAGTTTGCTTAACGATTTCCCTTTGTAACATACTTTTTAATGGCGCTGCCTGTGTACTTCTGCACCCTGGTCCTCTTTTCTGTACACATAGTTCTCATTTTTAGTGCCAACTCTTTACTTTTGAGAAGTTTATTAAGTTTTGAGAATGACTTAAAACTCCCCTAACACCCCCCCTCCCCCCCCCCCCTCCCGCCGCCCCAGGCACCACTGTGTCCTCTGTGCAGAGGGAGTGGTGAGGGAGTTGCTTCTGATGGACTGAGGTTGGTAAACAGCAGCTTAGGGCAGTGTTGGTGGCAGGGATGCCCGTGACCAGAGGTCTGGGGGCCGGGTTCAGGATGGGGTCCAGTAAAGGAGACAACAGTTTGCATATTACATATTAACTATCAATTATTTAAGCTGTCATTAGTAAACAATGAAGGTGACATTCTTCTTTCTTATTAAACAACAGAATGGAGCTAATGCTATCATGTATTAATCATTTAAGTTTCATTACTTAGTATTTAGCTTTGTAGTGTTTGGCTAACACCAAAAGTCGGAGGGACAGAGATGCAAGACTGTGCCAACCATCTTCCATCAGGATTTTCTTCTTCCTGTTTTCCCGAGAGCTTGAGGATCTGTTTGTATGTACCGTTCCCTGCAGCTCCATAACTTGAACTTTGAGGATGTTTGTCAAATTTTACTTGGTAATAGAAAGCCGCAGTGGATAGCCATACTGGGTTGACTGACATACCGTCCTCCCCCAAATCTGTCTCCTGGGACCTCAGAATGTGGCTTTGTGGGGACATGGGGTCTTTGCAGATGCACTTAGTTCCGATGAGGTCATCATGGATTAGGGTGCACCCTCAATCCGATGAGTGGTGTGCTTAGGAGAGGAGAGACAAGGGCATAGAGGGAAATGCTCTGGAGAGACACAGGGAAGAGGCCATGGGCCGCAGGGCAGAGACTCTAGTGATGCAGCTGCGAGCCAAGGAAGGCCAAGCATAGCAGGGAACCTCCAGGGGCAAGGGCCAGGCAGAGTAGGGTTCCTAAGACAGTTGCCCTCACAGAGCCAGCCTCCCTTGGAGGGAGAAGGTGGGCTGGAGAAAGAGCCCACTCCTTTCTGTATGTGCAGGGGCTTTGTCAGCAGTGCGGAGTGCAGGGAAGAGACCCATGCTGTGAGAACGGGACTCCCGGTCTGCATGCCTTGGCCCAAGCAAACCTCCTCCTCAAGCCAGAGGAACCCCCTCTCCACCTTGCTTGCTGTGCGACCTTGAGGAGGCGGCTGAAAGACCGCGGACCTCGGTGATGGCCTGACTTGTACTAGTTGAACCTATTTTGGGTGACGGTGAGGATTAAACATGATGATGCGCGCAGAGCCCCATGCACAGTTGCTGCCCCAGAGTGTTCGCCGCTTACTGTTTGCCAGAGGCGTAGGTAGTGTTGCTGCCTGTGCCCCCATTTCCTGTTAACCCTGTAATGGCCATGCCACATCTCCCCCCAGATCTCGTCCTCCGTCCAGTAGCCGGGAAGGGCGGGAAGCCCACAGGGTGAAGCTGAAATCTTTCCTGTTCTCTTAGATTCATTTCACATCCCCACGTAGGCCGGTTGGGTTACCCTGCTCTGTCTACCCTCTCCACGAGGAAGAAAAGGCAGGAGAGAAAGCAGGAGTATGACATGCAGAGGAATGATTATTGCTGGAAGGGGGCTGGGCCAGGGCACCCCGGGAGGTGTGTGTCGGAAATTGACACGCATCGACACTGTAGCCTAGTGTGGGTGCCAGACAAGCTTCTGTGGGTTGGATGCCCAGGAATGTTCCCAGGAATGGCAGACCTTAAGGGGGTTGGGAGCAGCGATATGAAAACTCCTATAATGAAATAAACTTTCAAGAGGAACGGGAACCCCTCCCCCACCCCCACCCCCCCAGTGTCACACCACCTCTGTGTTTGGTCATGCAAATCATGGGGGTGGAAGAGTTTTGAGGAAACTTTGAATTGTAGCCTTTGCCATCTGCACAGTAACCTTGCTTCACAGCTTAGGAAATGGGGTGTCAGAGAGGTTATTTTGATTCCATGACCCTTTCCCAGAGCTGGGGAAGAATGTGCATTCTCCCTTGTCCCTGAGCACTTGTCCCTTCTCAGCCCTGGCTCAAGTTCGGGCGGGGGGTGGGTGGGGGTGTGGTAGGGGTGTGTGGGGGGAGCAGGTAGATTCGTGTAAGCGGTACCCAGGCTGCCTGCTGCTTCACACTGTAGCTTGGGGTTTGCAAATGGCTGTGCAGGACTCCTGGTGCCCAGGGCCCCTGACACTTATCTGTCCCTAGGCAGGAGTCTGTTAGAATCAGGTGTGGTGTGGGACTGCGCCTCAGTGTGGGCAGGGTATCTTTCATGCAAAGAAAAGATTAGGATATGGCTTTTTGGTACATTTATACCTACAGCCAGGACCTGGTCTGGCACCTGAGTAGGATAGCCACACATTCTAGTGCCAGATGGTGATCAAGAGCAAAACCAAGCAAAACATCCATACTTTTTTCTGATCGTATTAAAAATATGTGCTTATTGAAAAATAACCTCTACCACTACAGAAATTTAAAAGTAGGAAGTGACCTTTGTCATCGCTATCCTTTGGCAGTGAATGTTAACGCAAGGAGTCAGAAAACCCTGGCTTGGAAGCCTCTTCTTGACTCTTCAGTTTCTAAAGGTCTCACATGAGGGAAAAATCCTCTCCCACTGCCCGCCCCCCTCCCAGCCCCAAGTGCCATCAGGAGAGTTTGCCGAGATGTTTGGAGAAATTACGTCCAGGGCTATCATTGGTCTGATGTGGGTTCAGTGATATTCTTTGTCCCCATTCCCACCCCTTTGCTTTTGGTCTTCTAGGAATCCAGATTCTGGAGAGCAGAGTGTCTAGAAAAGCCCTATGCATTCTCTGTTCTTTTTTTTTGTTTTGTTTGTTTGTTTTAAAGATTTTATTTATTTATTTGACAGAGACCACAAGTAGGCAGAGAGACAGCCAGAGAGATAGGGGGAAGCAGGCTCCCTGCTGAGCAGAGAGCCTGATGTGGGGCTTGATCCCAAGACCCTGAGATCATGACCTGAGCGGAAGGCAGAGGCTTAACCCACTGAGCCACCCAGGCGCCTCTGCATTCTCTGTTCTGTTGCCGGCTGCATGAGAGTGAGCTCCTTGCTGTGTCTGCCCCAGCTCTTGCTCTCTCCGCTTGCTGGTGTTGGCTAGCTCCAGCTCTCCTGCCCAGGCTAGGCAAGGACGTGGAGCTGCAGGCATCCAGCCAGGAGTGTCTGCAGTGTCCCAAAACCTGGGCCTGCCTCTGGCCTTGGGTGTGTCCTCCCACGGGTTCCAGAGAAAGTCAGGCAAATTCAGATGGAATACATGTTCCTCCTTGCAGACTCTTGAAATGCCCATGATACACACCGTGTTTCCTTTCCATTCATTTACCTGCAGGACCTGAGTGTGCTTGGTCCACTGGATTAGCTGAAGGATGACACTTTCTCATCCTTAACTAATTTGGAAAATGAATAGAAAGGAGACCCCTTTTAATTTCTGGAAGCATAGGGAATATGTTTATCATTCCGCTGCATTCTTGGCTGCTAAGAAATGATGGTGGTTAATGTTCACGTATTGAGCTGCCAGGGGTGGGTGAGGATGGATAGTAATATTAGCTAATATTTATTGAGTGCTTTCTGTGTGTGAGGGATCGCTGTGCACTTTGCATGGATTGTCTCATTTCATTCCCCCAGCAGTCCTGTGAAGTAAGGACAGTTGCTAATTTCTGAGGGGGAAGGCAGACCATCAAAATGCTAAGTAAGCCTCCTGGGGTACACAGTGAATAATGGAGGCAGAATGCAAACAGATCCTGGGTTTCCAAAGAGGATATTTCCCTTCTGGAATCTTCTGTGCATCGCTCTTGCTCCACTCCGTCTGGGAATTGGTGGTTCGGGATTGTCCACTTTTCTTTTGGAATCTTTTTGCCATCTCTCCATTAGAAACAGTCTCTGTCATTCTGGCCAAACCGTGTAAATAACGCAGTAAATGAATATCCAGGGTGAACCCTCGTTGAGCATCTCCTTGCTGCAGTGTTAGGTCCTGGGAGGTAGAGAATTTAAGGATGATAGAGTTGCTGTCCTTGGGCCGCTCCCTCACAGAGGAAGGTCAAGGCTACATACCAATGTTGGCAGTTCAGTGTGGGGCTGGGGTTATGGAGAGAGTAAGGCCTGCATGCTTTCAGAACGTCCCAGGGCCGATTATTGGGTTCCCAGGCAGAGCCATCGGCCAGAGGAGAGGACAGGCTTGGAACTTAAAATTCATATGGTGTCTGTGACTGTGCTCTGGGAGCCTTGGGGCGGGGGGCAGCAGTGGGTTCAGCTGTGAGCCACAGAAGGATGATGAGAAAATTGGGACGGCTGCACGGAGGTGGGGGAAAGGGCTTTGCAGGATGAGTAGAAGTTGAATAGTTGGAGGGACAGCGAGAGCTGAGACCCAGAGGGTGGTCAGCCAGTGGCATGTCCAGTGTGGCCAGAGTGCAGAGGGGACTGAAGCTGAGGCTGAAAGCTTCAGAGCTCAGGCTGTGGGGTCTTAGTCCCAGTCCCCAGTCGGTGTTGTTGCCCCGTGTTACTGGTATTGTGGTCTTTATCATGCATATGCCGGGAAGGGACTAATGTCTACCTGTTGGACACTGAGCGATCAAGACACATGCTGTCTCTGACCTCCAAGGAGCTCTATACTGCCAGCTGTGGGCATCACCTTGGCCCTGACTGTGACGCTACTGGCTAATCCTGCAGGTCTGAGACAGGGGAATGACGTGATTAGACGTGTCTGGCGGCCCTGTTCCTCCTGAAAGGAAGGCCCTCTGCTTCCGGTGTGTGTCCAGGCGCAGCGGTGCTCTCCCCTGCACCATCTCTTTGGCCCTGACCCTCTGGGTGCCTGTGCACTTGCAGGAGGGGCAGCAGGGGCGCTGAGCTGTGCCGAGCCTGCCGAGTGCTCTGTGGTAACCGTGAAGTCGGGACTGGGTTCCGGTCGAGTCTTTGGTCAGGCAGCCACATGACCGTGGAAAGTCACTTGTGGTCCCTGTTTCTCTGAAACTGTTTCTCCGAAACTCTTTCTCCCCTGGTGTGACAGTGGTGGCAGCCAGGCAGGCCACGGAGGCCACAGGCTTTCTGGAGCCCATCTGAAGGATCGCAAGAGGTGAGGCCACATATGGCAAGTACTGAGCGCTCAGGACTCTGTTCCTTTCCTCGTCTCCTCTAAACCTCCCTATATTCTCAGAATTTAGTGTGTATGTATTCCTTTTCTGTTTTCTTCTCTGCAACAAAAGGAAGTTCCAGATTCTGCTGGTCCTGGTTCGGTGACCCCTGACAAGCCACCCCGGTGGGCCCTAGCTGCTTGTCTGCCAAAAATGCAGCCCAGGACAACTTCCAAGGGTGGGTGGGGACAGCACGAGGAGACCCTGGATATCAGGAGCCCTGCACTGGCGGGCACAGAGGGTCCCAGTGAGGGCAGGTCTCAGCCCTGTCTCCCCCCTAGCCGCAGGTGCCCACACTCATCTCAGGCCGCAGGCTCACTCCTGGAGCGGACTTTGTCCAGTGAATTCTTCTGCACCCCTGTGTCCCTACCACTTGTGGGGGCCTGAGGAGTCAACCCCAGCCCAGGCCTACTCACCAGCCTTGCTGTGCATGGACACTCAGGGGTACTGGAACAAGCCCCTAGGTGATCGTGAGGGCCACTCAGGTGTGAGCCCCCAGCCCAGAGAAATCTTCTGTGCCCCTCCTGCCCTGCAGGCACTCAGCAGGTCTGAGTGATGCACTCTCTCTCTCATTCTCTCTCTCTGACACACACACACACACACACACACACACACCCCACCACCACCACCACTATGAGTGCTGGAACATCACCCAGGTCCCACAGAGCTCTGGACTCTTGAGTGGACTGCTATTCTGGACTGCTATTCTGACGTGTTTTTGGTGAATTTTCATTTCTGCTGCTCACTGATTGCCTTTGTTCCCTTTTCTCTCCTCCCTCCCTTCTTCTGCTGTCTTTCTCTAGATAGTGTTCCTGTGGCCCAGAGGCTCTGTGGCTCCTGACCCCTAATGCTGGTGAGATGGGACATGGCAGGGTGCGCTGTCTGAGTGGGGGGACGAAGGGGGTGAGAGCGGGAGCCACTGAGCTTCCCCATGGGGCTTGTTGGCCGATGGGCAGATGGATACAGCTCTTTCCTGCCTGGCGTGCCTGCGGTGCTGCACTGCAGCGTGGGCTCCCTGTGCCTCGCGCCCAGCCTGTTGGGCCTCTGTTCTGTGGTCTCTTCCTCCTGCCCTACACCGTCCACTTTGGGTTTCATCCGCATCCTGGGGGCAAGGTAGATGGCCCTGGTTTACTTAGGGACATGTGCCTGTGTGGCTTGAAGTAAGACCGGTTTCTGTGAAAGTCAGAAGTGCATTCCAGAGTCACAGCGTGACCTCCACGGAAGCCCAGCTAATCCAGGTTTAAAGAGGAGTTGGAACAAAGGTGGTGATTAAGGGATGTGTGAGCTGTGGGGTGTGGGAAAGGGCAGGGACAGCAGGGGCGCCTGGTGGGAAGCTCTGTGTTGAGGAATTGAGCGTATGGCCCCAGAATGGGATCCAGATGATAAAGAGAGGTAGGGGCTTGGGGCAGGGATGGACCCGAGGGGTGCGTGCAGCCCATGGCTCTGGGCTCTATTCCCTCCCTTGCTAGCTATGTGACATTGAGCAAGGGGCTTGCTCTCCCCATGCTGCTGTTTCTGTCATTTTGGGATGGGAGTCCTGTCCCTCAGATTGTGATCGTTAATGGGCTTTAAATGGCGAAATTACAAGGGATCTGTTCTGTGATTGGCTGTTGGTAAATGCTGTTTCTCATTTCCTCCTTAATTCGAGCATTAGCCCTTGCTCTGACCCTCAGCATTTTTTTCCTTCTTCCCAACTGACATACCTCTCAGGGCCCATGTGATCGTCATGGAAACAGCAGCAGTCCCGTGTGGAGCTCCCTGAGGTCCCAGGGTACATGGACTACAATTTGTTGGTGTAGTCCTTAAGTGGACGGTTTCTCAATGACCCTTTTCTTTAATGAGATGGGAAGCTCTTTGCAGGCAGGGGCACAGGTGAGATCTTGAGTCTCCTACAAAGTTCCTTTCTTGGAGAACATGCACGCCTTAGAACATCTGTATCCTGAGTCTTGAAGGGCGGGTCCTGCTGCCTCCTTTAGTCATTGGTGGCTCTGCTCCAGGGGACTTTGCCCCCTTTGTTCGTGGGGATCTGATGGATGTTTGGGTCTTCACTGACCTTTCCCAGAGGGATTTTGTGAGTGAAGGCAAACAAAAGGAAGTGGGGAAAAAAATACTCCCACACCTTAAAGGTCTCTCATTTGTGGAAGGAAAGTGTTAGTGATTTTTCTCAGCCCATTTCAGTATCTGAAGCACCTTTAAGCTGTAGTGGGAGGTGGAAGGGAGCTGAGTAGGCGGAAGCTTTCTTTCATTGAGGACCTCGTGTGTGAGAGGGCTTTACACAGGCCATCTCTGATTCCCTCCCCCCCCTTTCTGAGGCAGATCTGGATGGGGGTTCAGGAAGCTCCAAGTGTCACAGCTGCGTCGTGAGCTTTGGGTCTGTTGGTCGCTTGGTGTAGCCTCCCCTTCCCTGCTCTCTCTCTCTCTTAAAATTGCTGCTGTTATTCCTTTCTGGTGTGTTCTAGCTAATGACACAGAAGGTCATTGTGAGGGAACCCAGGAACCTCTTTTTAGGACAGGGATCCCTGAACTTTTTCTGGGCCTCCGTCCTCGCAGGTCTGTAGGACAGTTTGTGAGAAGTGCCATATCCACCCGGCACTGCTCACGGGTTTTTTCCGGAGTGTTTGTCCTCTCACCTGTGGGTGGGGAGATGTACTCAGGGGTCAGTTGATTTTGGGGGAGACTACCTCCTCATTCCTGTCATGGCAGCCCTGAGGCTGGTGGGGATGATGTGGCTCTGGGCCACAACTGGACATTCGCCCACTCTGAAGAGGAGCCACCTGGAGAGGTGTGTGTCATGGGCGATGTGAGGCCCTTTTTACCAGAAGAAAAGCAAGAACTGGAATCTACTGACAGGGCACTCGGTTGGGGGTCTTTCTGGTCAGATGCTGGCATGGGTATTGTTGATGCCTGGGGAGTCACTGTTCATTGACCTTTCCAGCATCTAGCTCCTGCTTCCCTGTCTCTGTCTTCCGGAACCTTCTTATCCTGTCACCCTGCCCCAAGTCTTTCCCACCACATAACCCTTCTTTGGCAGGACAGCCTAGTGGTTAAACAGAAAAGCTCTGGAGGCAGAGGGCATGGGCTCATATCTCAGCCTCATCTCTGACGCCCGTCCTCATTTGAAAAGGGGTTCATACCTGGGGCGCCTGGGTGGCTCAGTGGGTTAAAGCCTCTGCCTTCAGCTCAGGTCATGATCCCAGCGACCTGGGATTGAGCCCTGCATTGGGGCTCTCTGCTCAGCGGGGAGCCTGCTTCCCCCTGCCCCACCTGCCTCTCTGACTACTTGTGATCTCTTGTCTGTCAAATAAATAAATAAAATCTTAAAAAAAAATGGGTTCATACCTCACAGCGTTGTCGAGGTGACATGACTTACTATGGCCAGTGCTCTTGAACGAGCCCTCGGGATATGTGGTTCTCACCTGCCCTGGCAAACCTCTGGTCACGCTGCCTTCTGCTGACAGCACCCTGCACCTCCCGATTAAGGAGCCACTCCTCTCCCAGGTGCTATGTGTCCAGCTCACCTTCTCACTTGACATTGGCTTCTCATTCTACATTGTACAGGTCCTAGCTGGGGGACCCTGGGAAAATCACTTTACTTCTCAGGGCCTCATTTCTCAGACACTCAGTGAGGGAATCGAAGATTTCTTATGCTTTGATGTGCAGGGACATCTCACATATGTTCCAGCCTCTCCTCCTCTGCCCTGGCACCTGCCATGCCACCATCACAGCCTGGACACCACCTAGTGTGCTCCATGGTGGACATTGTCTGCATGGTCACTTCTCTGGGTCTCTTGGTACAGCCTGGAAGGTCCCTAAAGGCAGGGATCCTGTCTTTCTTGAGTGACATGATTTCCAGCCCCTAGCATTACTCCAGCCAGTACTTATGGAGAATGTGTTAAGGATCCGAGTGCCGTGTGGGACTTCTGGAGCCTGGCTGAACCCGAATGCCAGTGTTTCTGAAGACGGGCTCTAAGCGGGGTCCATGTGTGAGCAGGGCTCCCGTAGGTAGTGCAGTACCTGGTCCTGGACAGGCTGGTGCTCTGTAGGCTCCCTCGCCTCTCCTGTGTGCGCCCGCGGCGTCTGCATGGAGCAGAGGACCATCAGACTCTTGCTGACACTGGTGAACTGGACTGGGCTCACTTGGCCTCTGCTATGCCTGGCTGGTGGGAACAGCAGCAGTACTGGTGGGCCGGGCTGTTAGGGGTGAAGCTGCTGCTCTGTGTGAGCCGTGAGCCCACTGCGGGCAGGTGTGTGTGCTAAGTGCCTCATCGTCTCTCATCCATGTGTGAACCCCAGAGGACACGCAGTGCGGTTCCTTATCTTTATTAAACAGGCAAGGGAACACATTCAAAGAGGTTAAGGGGCGTGCCCACGGCCAGTGACTGACCACGGCATCTCGATTCACACCTGGTTTGTTTTGCCCACAAGCCCCACCTCATCCCCCCACAGCCCCATCCCCTGAGCGATGAATCGGGTGAGTGCCATGGGGAGCGTGTGCTGGAAGACCTGGGGATTCCAAAGCAGCTGATGCGTGTCTTCCCAGCACACACGGCGGGGGGGTGGGGGAGGGGACTAAAATGTAGCAAAAATAGAGTCTGTCAGCGGGAGGACAGCTGCCGCTTTCTCTGGGAACAGATCTCCTTGATTTATCTGCCCAGGTGAGGCAGACTCTAGCTCTCGGGGCAGCACAGAGAAAGAATGTGAATACGGCCAGAGAAATCACGGTCTCTCCCTTCATTAGAAAAAGATGGAGTAGACCCCTCTTGTGTGGCACGAGTGTCAAAGAAATCTTGCCTCCCGAACCTGAGAGAGCAAGTGGGGGGCACTCGGACTGGGAGAGCTTGCCCGCCAGACCCTCACACCCGGGAGCTGCTCTGTCCTCCCCATAGCCGGTGCCGTGCCCCGCGGCCAGCGTCACAGCTGCTGCAGTCACCATCCGCTGACGCTCGCTTGCACTGAAATGGACAACGGGACTGATCGCTGTTGCAAGAGCAGAGAGGGAGGAGAGAAAGAGAGAGAGAGCATGTGTGTGTGTGCACACACCCAGGGAGTCTGGGACACCGAGCAGCAGAGGGGGGCAGCACCTGCCAGGCACACCTGGGAGACACTCCCTCTGGCTCCCCCTGCAGACCGTGCTGCTCTCACGTGTGGGTGCCAGGAGCTAGCTGACCTGGCTTTGCGCAGTCCATGTTCTGAACCGCTGTTCGCTGCTCTGGACCAACCCAGGATGCCCGGAATTTTCTAGTTCCCAGAGCGTCCCAGCGTGCAACCCGTATTTAAGGGTTGCTGGTGTACAAATGTGCTGTCTCAAGTGTAGGGCAGAAACAGAGGTGGCCTGTCTCTGTTTTTCTTCAAAATGCCCACTGGAACTAGGGAGGGTCAAAAATGAAATGATCTAGTTGGGCCAGACAGCCCAGGAGGCAGAGGAGAGAGAGACTTAGCCGAGAGAATGGGGCCGAGGGCTGTGTTTTCTTGTGGGGCAGTTGCAAGCCAGATTCCGCACCACCAGCCCAGAACACGTTTATTTGCAGAGTGTTCCCCTCCCTGCTCTCTGGGGGCAGGGTCAGCTGGAAGGCAGCCGGCCGTGAACCTACGAGGGGCAGGGAAAGCTGGCAGGTGCCGATTCCCAGGCCTTGAGGATTGTTCCTGAGTCTGCAGCATGCCAGAAGCTTACTTTCACAGGACAGATTCAAAAAACGTTAACCAACTTTTCACTGAGGTGTGACGTGCACTAGAAAGCCCGTATATCCTAAGTATATGGACGGCTTGGTAAGTGTTCACAAACCGTGGGTGTGTAGCCAGCACCTGTGTGAATGGAAGGTCAGGAGCATATCAGGAGCCACACCTGACATCTTCCAGTCACTAACTGTCCCTCCCACCTCACTCCGCATCACCTTGTCCTGACTTCTCACAGCACAGATTCGTTTAACCTGCTTATGTGTTTACTTATATTTTATTTATTTATTTATTGAAGATTATTTATTTCGGGCATCTGGGTGGCTCAGTCCATTAGGTGTCTGCCTTCAGCTCAGGTCATGATGCCGGGGTCCTGGGATCAAGCCCCACAACGGGCTTCCAGGTCAGTGGGGAGTCTGCTTCTCCCTTGGACCCTCCACCTGTTTGTGCACTCCCTCTTTCTCTGTCTCTCTCGTTCTCCCTCTCAAATAAAGTCTTAAAAAAAGAATTATTTATTTATTTGAGAGAGAGAGACAGAGCGAGCAGAGAGGAGAGGGAGACAAGAAGACTCCCTGCTGCGCGGGGAGCCTGATGTGAGGCTCAGTCCCAGGACCCTGAGATCATGACCTCAGCTAAAACCCAGAGTGGGGTGCTCAGCTGACCAAGCCACCCACGCGCCCCCCGTGTGTGTTTTTGAAGTTCCTTCCATTGATGGGCTTTTGAGTAGTTTGCCGTGTTGGGTTGTTATGATTGGTGCTGCCGTGAACATCCCAAGACATACCTTTCGGTGAACAGGTGCACATTTCTGTGAACTTATATGTAGGCGTGGAACTGGGCGCATGTCCGTTCGGTTTTAGTGGATGATGCCCAACAGTTTCCCAGCGTGGTCACGGGTGTTTCTTCCCATCGTCTGTCCGACAGCTTGTGTGAGAATTCCAGTGCCAACTAAGAAGCCGGTCCTGGGTACTGACCATCTTTTTTATTTTGGCCAATCTGCTAGGGGAAGCAAATGCCTAGAAAGGAATCAACATAGCAGAGGAAGTGAAAATGCCCCCCAAGAGGGGGGAGCCTCCTTCGGGGGGGTGGTCTGCTGCTTGGCTGCAGGGATACCCAGCAGACCGTGTAATAATTCTTCCCCACGTGACAGAGCTTTAAGGTACCTGACCCAACAAGACAGACGTGACTCCAGTGGGCCTCTGTCGATATTTAACAGACCGTGTCCCTCCTTCTCTCCCCCTGCCATTGACTGGGGCTGGTGCTGCGCGTCACTGCCCACTCCTGCCGGAAGCAGCCCCTCTCGGCCCACAGGAGTCTGGGCCCGACATGCCGGTGCCCTGCCGCTCCGGGCTGCTGCATGGGCCTCCAGCTCTCGGTGCTGGTTGCTGTCAGAGCTGAGGAGCGTGAGGTGTCCCTGGACAGGCCATTCTTGACTTGCAGGAGGCCTCATCCATTTAGAGCATGAAACAGTGGCTGACCGTGCTCCTAATATGTGCCCAGCCACATGCTGAGGGCCTTACGATGATGACTTCTCGACAGCCGCCTAGTTCTAAGAAGTAGGTAAGGTGTGATTTGTCCCCACCTTACAGATAAGAAAACTCAGGGCTACAACCATTTTCTGTGAGTAACATAGCCAGTGGATGTCTTAGTTCGACGGCAAACGTTGATGTTTTAACCACTACCTTGTATTTCTCTCATGGAGGCTGACGTTTGGATACTTAAACTTCCTTTTGAACCCACCTTTCTCTTGGTGAAAGCTATGTCAGGGGGTTTTCAGTGGGACCAAGGGAGCTCACCGTGTGACCCCCCCTGGCCACTGAAGAACACTTATGGATAATGGCCCTCCAAGAGATGTCCACACCCTGGTCCCCGGGACCCTGTGAATATGTTGCCTTACATGTCAGGAGGGAGGACTGTGTAGATGACTTTGAAGCTCAGGACCGTGAGCTGGAGGGTTATCTTGGGTCATCTGTGTGGGCCTAGTGTAATCCTAGGGGTCCTTGAAAGTGGAGGAGGAAAGCTGAAGAGTCAGAGAAGGAGGTACTGGGGGAAGCAGGGTCAGAGAGATGCCATGTTGCTGTGTTTGAAGAGGGAGGAAGGGAGCTGTAAGAGCCGCCTCTGGAAGGTGGAGAAGGCAAGGAGACTGAGCCCCCAGAAGAAACAGCTCTGCTCACCCCCTTGCTTTTACCTTGATGAGACCTGTGTTAGGCTTCTGACCTCCAAAAGTGTAAGGTGACGAATTCGTGTTGTGCTGTGCCGCTGAGTGTTTGAAGTTACCGCAGGAGCAAGCCAGTTGCCCGTGGTGACCATTGCTATCATGGCCAAGCTCATGGGCTTTGGAGCTCGGCTGCCTGACTCCCAATCCCTGATGTATGATTTTTCCAGCTGTGTGACTTGGGCAATTTGCTTAACCCTTCTGGGCCTCCAGTTTCTCATCTCTCAAACTGGGTAGGGATGGTCTGTAACCTTTGAGGTTGCTGGAGGACTAGGTGAGGATTGTTATGCCTCTGAAACGCCTGGTGGTAGTTGTAGCTACAGTCGCTCCAGGGAGGCATCCTCACTGGTCCCACAGGACTCAGGGGCACTCCGGCTCCACTCTTAGCAGCAAGGTAGTTGTCTGTGCCTCTGCTTCCTTACCTAGAAAATAGAGGCAGGAGTCCCAGGGTGGTTGGGGGATTGGATCAGGTGGTGGGCCGGAGCTTTCAGCAGGGTGAGCGATAGGCCGTCCACACGGGGCAGCTGTTGTTATCTTTGGATGGCTGGTGACTGTTGAGCCTCAGGCCCTCTGCATCGTGCACCCATGTGTTTCCTCAGTTAATCTGGAGAATAATTGAAGGACCTCGCACTGGGGAGGCACAAGGATCCCTGCATGCTTCGAACAGTCCCGGGTACCTAGCAGGTGCTCCGTGATGGCTGCAGACATGAATACAAAAAGGAGAAGGCCCTAGGCCCTGCCCTGTAGATGATCGCTGTGCAGGACGAGGCCTGGAGAGATGCCAGAGCTTTGTGGTTGTCTTTAAAAAGAAACAAAACGAAGAACTACTTCCTACCAGCTGACCCCAAGCCCCCTCAGCTCACTGCCAGGACCTCTCAGCCCTGCGGAGGAGCTCAGGGCTGTGTGTCAGGCTGACTCCCTGAGCTAGCCACTTACCCCTTTGTGAACCTTTTCTCCTCATCTTTATAACGGACAGACCTCTCAGGGTAGTTCTGGGGAGCCCCAAGCTGTAGAAAGTTCCGGATCTGAGAGGTCTTCGGTGCTTGTGCAAAGTGACTCTCCCCTGAAGGCTCCCTTATTTCCTGCCACACCTCTGTTTGGGTATCAGAGCTGCAGGACATTATTTTTGGTGAGTTCCCCTCTAAGTAGGTTAGGGGAAAATATAAGGAAGGAAGAATAACACGACTGCTGCTCTGGGTCTGTGACTGCAACAAGACTGATTTTCTTCTTCCATCCCCAGGCCTGATCTCTGGACCAGAAAAGAATGAAAAAGTTGCCCCTTACGATGGCTGTGCCTTGTCAGTTGCTTGAAGCTGCGTTCAGCGATTTCCTGAGCCTTATGGATTTACAATGACATTCAGCTGCCCAGGGAACGACGGCGGAGGAAGCATGGTCTGGAATCACATGCACCTGGCACACGTTTGGATGTTAATGGCAGTTTTCAGGAAGGCCATGGCCGAGTGCCTGGCAGATCCCTGCACCTGGACACCTGTGAGGGACAGAGGACCACTGCTTCCTGTGATGCCTGGGATCTCTGCCCTATGTCTGCACGAGCGTTGGGTTGGGTCGTTGCCAGCCTCACTGAGGGCACCTGTGAAACGTAAGGCCCATCTCCTCCTCCTGCTCTTGCGTGTTCTGTCAGGTGCCCACCTGGGCTTTCCAGGACACTGGCCTGGCTGGGGCGAGAGAAGTCATAGTGACGGAGCTGGTTCTCAGGGGGACATGGCAGTTACTGACCTCCCCCCGGGTGTCTGCTGGATGCTGGGTGCGTGGGGAGACAGCAGGAAACTGAAAGGAGCTTTCCAGGAGCCACCCCGGCTCCCTGTGCTGATGTGCATCGTCATGCCTGTCAGCCTTCCCTGATGGCCAGGCTCGTGGGCCTGTCTCCGGGCACCAGACTACAAGTGCCTTGAAGGCGGGGGTCTAGAAGACAGAGTATAGTGTCTCCTGCTGCTGCAGAAAGGGCATGAAGGCATGATGGTGAGTGAATGAAGTCATTGAGAATAAATAGGGAAAGTGTGCGTGGCTCTTTGCTTAGAGTGAGAAACACACTGTTGAGAGTTGTCAGGCTGCCCGTGGAGCTGGAAGGCCTGGGTTGGGTACTCTGCCCTGTACCTGCCGTGTGGCTCAGGCCAAGTGACTGCTGCATGCCTCTCCCTTTCTCTCTTCAGTAGAGGGGATGTGTCATCACTCTTTGCAGGGCTGGTATCAAGGATCACAGAATAGATGCTTGTGATTGGCACACAGCAGACCCTCGCACGTGGCAGGGTCACTATGGCTCGGGGGAAGGCTTCTCGAGTGGGTGGGTATTGTGTGTGCCGTGAATGAGAGTCAGGTGGGATATGCTGGACTTCACACTGGGTATGGCTGGTTGGCATGGACCGTTGATCACAGATCACAGGCCCTGGAGCCCTTGGGAAGGCCGAGTGGCAGGGCAGTAGCAGGCAAGGGAACGGAGCCTTGGGTCTGCGTGAGGGAGGGAGCAGCCAGGCTTGAACTTGGCCACAAGGACTTGTGGCAGTTCTGCAGTTGGCAAGCAGAAGGACTGGCTCCCTACCCCCACCACCCCTGTCCCAAGTTGGCAGCTCTGACGTTGGTGACAGAGAGATGTTGCCTTAGCACTGGGCTCCCCATAGGACAATGGCGGCTCAAACTACCCGTGTCCCGGTACAGGTCACCTGGGACCACCTGGCAGGTGGCTGCCAAGACCACAGTGAAATGGGGCCTGGGGTTTGGTTCTGAGTTCGCAGTTCCACTCTTGCCCAGTGGCACTTTGCAGCGAGGCTTCCCTGATCTCCTGGTGGAAATACTGTCCCTCTGGTCCCTCCCCACAGTTCTAAATCAGAGCGCCTAGATGTGATGTGGTGTTCACTTACACAGGTTGTCTGATTGCATGTCTTTCTCCCCCACCCTGGAAAGCTGCCTCTCTACGGTCAGGAAACGGGTTTGTCTTGCCCTGGAGGCCTGTTATTTATCATATCTCGCTCGATCAGATCATAGGGTGACTCTCCGTGGTTTTATTTCAGTGTTCCTGAAGAGGTCAGACAGAAGGGAAGCACTCTCTTTTTGAGCATCTGTATAACTTCATCGGCCAACGGTCCTGCGGGGGGGCACTGGTGTGCGCACTGCGCAGCTGAGAGCTGGGAGGTTTGGTGGGGCTGCGCAACTCACCCGACATTCCTTATCCAGGAGAACACTGAGCCGGAAGCCAGGAGCTGCCTGATGCTTTGTGCTGAATCACGCCGGTTCAGCGGAAGAGTAAAGACTATTCCTTTGAGGTCTTAAGAAGGGCGTGTGTGTGTGCGCGGCACTGCCTGCTGAGGAATGCTCCTGGGCTCCTCAGCACTGGGTACCCTCTTTGTCCTCCGGGAGAGACAGACTTTCAGGAAGAACTCACTCCTGTGTGAGGAGGCAGGATGAAGGGGGACTGGGATTGCGGTCCAGCCCCTGGAAGCAAGCGTATGGCCTGTGAGGAGCCTGTGCCCCTGGTTAGGTGGGGATTTGCAGCCCCCTGTGATGGGTGTGCTGCCCACCGTACCATGGCCAAACACGATGGGTAGGGGACTCCTCTGAGGGGGCTGGTGAAGGTTTGGGAGCACTCTGAGGACAGGGAGGCTTGGCTGGGCTTGCAGTGGTGATCAGGCCAGTCCTGGGGACCTTAGGCCCTCAGCTGGAAGAGTGAGTTGGGAAACACCAAGGCGTAGCACTGCCCCAGGCCTCTTGACCCCCTTGCTCTTTTCCCTATCCCTCCTGCTGTGGCAGCTGTGCCCCCACTTATCACATGACCCAGAACCCCACTTCTCTTTTTATCGGTTGCTCCCCAGAACAAACCCATTGTGGTGGTCTGGGTTATCTCCTGTTCCTCCCGGGAGGACAAGGGTGGGCTCTGCATCAGAAGACACAGAATGGTCCTGGTCAGGAATAAGACTCTGCTGGGTCCCTCCTTTCTGGCCGCCAAGTCCCTGCCCTACACCTGCAGGCTTGTACCCAATGGACAGTGAAAGAAAAATGACCACCATTTCTTAAGCCAAACATGTGGCCGACACTATTCCATTCCAAGGCCAGAACACACCTGTGGGGTAAGCACAGTTAATCTGATGTTTTCCTCTTGATTGTAGCTGGAGCACAGAAAGGCAGAGCAGGTCCCCCTGAGTACAAGGCAGGATTTGAACAGTTCTCTCGGAAGCCAAAGCCACAAGGCCTCCCTGCCTGGAGCTGAGGGACTTATTTCTGCTTCCTTCTTGGTCCCTGGTGATGGTGTGATCTTGGGCAGGTTACCTCTCTAATCTGGGCCTTCTTATCCCTGACTGGTAGGGAAACCGCCTGATTTCTAAGTCTGGACACTTGGGAGTGAAAGCTGCGTGCTAACACTTGGTCTGGGACTCAGGTGCAAACCAGGTTGTTGCTGGGCAGACCAGCCCCAGTGTTCCTTGGACTTATCAGTTAGATGGTGGACAGTGCTGCTTGTCCTGCTGGTCCTGGTGCTGGTACCACTGCTGGCGCCACTGGTGCTATGTCCTGTGTCCGCAGCAGCCCCTCCACGTCCCCCTTTGTGGCCGCATGGGCAGCTTGCATTTCTGCATGGAGCACCTGAGCTTGGCTTCATCTCCTTATCTCACAAGTCCATCTTTATCTGCTTAGAGGAGTCTATGTCTCGTTGAGCTCTGTTACCCCAGACTCCGCTAGCGCAGGCCTGACCCTCTGTTTATTTTCACGGGAACCCGTGGTGGTGGACAGCACATACAGTCATCCTGGGGCTCAGGGTGCAGTGCTGCCGTCCCACTGACACAGACACCCCAAGCCAGTGTTCCTAGAATGGCTTATTGCCCTAGACCTACTCCCCAAGAGGGGATCCCGGGTCCCCTGGAGTCTACTCAGGCTAGCCTGTGACTCATTCTCCAGGCTAGGTCTGGAGCCCAGGCTTCTCAATGAATAGCCATGGGACCACTTCGTGGCTGGTGCTTATTAATGTCTGGAAATGTGCCTGCTTAACCTTCCAATCCAGCGAGATGGGTGTGGTGCCCCTTTTCTATATGAAGAAACTGAGGCTCAGAGAGATCCAGAGAGCTTCCCAACTTATCACTTATCTCTGGAGAGAGCGGAGAAGCTGGTACCTGCTCTTCAGTCTGTTAGCCTTCAGCCTCCCTTAGCCTGCTGGAACATTGCTTCTCAGTGTGCGGGGAGGTATGCAAGGTGCCTGTAGGTTATCGAGGGGCAGGCTGACTTAAAAGAAAAAAAAATGTTTTATATTTAACTTCTCTTGAATTAGGAAAAGATCAAAACACAGGAGACCGGTTGTTTTTGCAGCTATCATGGCTTAGGACTTAGATATTTGAGTTAAAAAAAGAAAAAAGCCAATTTTGCAAAGATATTGAGGTGACCACAGCAAGTAAACACAGCCCTCCTGAAGAGGGCCGGATTTGGAGTGCAGTCGCCTCTGCTGTTTGTGCTCCTTCGGCTGCACGGCTCTGGCCACATTCCCAGAGAACGTGTCTCTCTGCCCCGGACCTGATGGGTCTGCGCCCTGCTTTGTGTTGGAACATGTCTGAGTCCTTGTTCACTGCAATCCTCCTGAAATACAGAGGATGCACGATTCAGTCCGAAGCTAGGTGGGAAAACAGAATCGCAGAACGATAGCAATTTATGATCCTGTAATTCTGCTCGAATTGACGGCGGCCCCTGATCATGGCATGGGTAACGCATTGTATTTATTGGGCACCCGAAGTTTTCCAGTCACCTCCTCTATCACTGTCTGAGGTTGAATTATGAAATAGTAGATATTCTGCCTATGAAGTCAAGTGGTGACTCATTCACTCATTCTTTTTCACTCATTTCTCCTTGGTAAATAGGGGATAACATTACCTAGCCCATGGGTTCCTTGTGAGAATTACATAAGAGAACATATTGAAGGGCTTACTTCAGGGCCTGACATGTAAGAAGCACTCAGGGAATACCAGCTATTTTTAAATAAAGTGTTAAAATGGAATTAGAAGATCAGAACTTGTAGGCATACAGAAATAAAGAGCATTGAGGATGAGCGAGTTACTAAAATTTAACATGAAATTCTGCTCTTTCTAGTTAGCCCAACACACTGGGTACGTTATATTTGTCTGCGTATGTCAAAGGTTGGCAGACTTTTCTGTGAAGGGCTAGGTAGTGTTTTTGGCTTTTTAGGATACACAGTTCTGTCACCATTAGTTCTGCCTCTGCGTCTGGAAAGCAGGCACAGCCAGTAGGTAAATGAACGGGCATGGCTGTGTTCCAATAAAACTTTATTTATAAGAACCGGCCGTAGGCCCATACACTGTAGTTTGCACTTTGGTCTAAATGAGGGAAACCTGTCTGCTGTTGAAAAGGAACAACTTCTGGATTATAAACATTGAGAAAAATTTGTTACAAGATGTAGTCTTCTTTTTTTTCAGTTTTTTTTTTTTTTTTAAGATTTTATTTATTTATTTGACAGAGATCACAAGTAGGAAAGAGAGGCAGGCAGGGAGAGAGAGGAGGAAGCAGGTTCTCTGCAGAGCACAGAGCCTGATGTGGGGCTCAATCCCAGGACCCTGGGATCACGACCCGAGCCGAAAGCAGAGGCTTTAACCCACTGAGCCACCCAGGCGCCCCTAGATTTTATTTTTAAGTAATCTCTACACCCAACGTGTTGGGTTTACAACGGCGAGTGGAGATCAAGAGCTGTACGCTCTACTGGCTGAGGCCCAGGAGGTGGTCTTTATAGGAAATTTGTTAGACAGTGTAGGGAGGGTGATTTTGTTGGGGTTGTATGGAAAATGCAGAAGACCTTGACATTGCTAGTTCTTTTACCATGTATTTGGCAAACATTTATTGAGGCCTTGCTATGTCTCCGCCTCTGATGTTGACCCCTAATGGATCCTAAAGGTACATGCATTTTGGCAGGGGGACTGCATTAGCAAGGGGTCATCTCAGCAGTGCTGCAGGGAGGTCAGCTTAGATTTTTTTTGGTGTCCTTTGCAATCTCCAGTTCCTGAATTACACACAAACCTTAATGCTAATTTAAGTGGTCTAATTTATGCTAATTTAAGCTAATTTAAATGGCCTGCCTGAGCTCCAGGCACTAGCTACTGAGCAGCCTACCTCACAGTGGGGGCTCCCGGGTGAGGAGGGAGTGTCAGATGAGATCCTTGCGCTCTTAGAGTGATACCTGCAATTACTGGAAGAATGTGGTCTTTAGAGCAAAACACAACCAGGTTTTGAAGCTTTGCCGTTCCATCGCTGTGTGACCTAGCTCTGGTTCCTAAACCTCTCTGAACCTCACTTTCTTTATCTGCAAAGTGGGAACCATGGCACTGCTGAGGCTCTAGTTCTTAACTCAATGTGGTCAGCTAGTGATTCCTCTCTAAATGTTAGTCCCTGTGGGGGCCTGGTGGCTGCTGGCCTCACCTGTCCCTTATCCCAGGAAACCGGGTCCTGGCTTTTTAAGCTGGAGCCTATGGATGTGAGGATTTCAGCTCCGTCTCCCTGGTGAGTGTTCGGGGTAAGAAGTCTTGAGAAAACACTGGCCTGAGGAATTCTGAAGTTAATGAAGGGAGCGGATTCCAGAAGGGTCTCTGCTTGACCTCCCACACTTTCTCCAACCCCCTGTTATCCCTGAGCAAGTTTGGAGGCAATCAAAGGATTGTAGCAGTTCCAGAAAACAGCTCTCGCTTGATGCGGCACGACTGTGGCCTTGGCCACAGTGAGTCTGGGCCAGGGTGGTTGACTTTGAGTCTCTTCCCTGTGGTGCCTGGTTAACCTGAGAAGGGCATTGGAGCCACCAGGGTGGGCAAGGCAGGCCATCATGGGAGAAGGAGAGCATATTTGAAAAAGTTGAGGGGTTAGTTCTCAGCTATAAAGGTGGGGGGAGGGACTAAGGGCCTGTGTGAGAAATTTGAAAGACCCAGATGCCTTTATTTATTTATTTTTTAAGGATTTTATTTATGTATTTGACAGAGGGAGAGAGCACAAGCAGGGGGAGAGGCAAGCAGAGGCGGAGAGAGAAGCAGGCTCCCTGCCAAAGGAAGGAGCCGGATGTGGACTCGATCCCAGGACCCCAAGATCATGACCTGAGCCAAAGGCAGATGCTTAACCGCCTGAGCCACCCAGGCGCCCCGACTCAGGTGCCTTTTAAAAAAAAAAAAAAGAAAGAAAGAAACTTTTGCCATGATTCTGACTTCAGGACCCAAGAGGTGTATTCAGTCAGGACCAACCGGATGAAGGGGGCGGGTTCCTGTTGCCTGATACAGTTTCCAGATGCATTCTCCGTTTCTGGCTAATGGAAACTTCGGGGGAAAGGCTTTGGAGCCCAGAACTGGGCAGGGAAATTGCTGTCATTGAAGGGCCACAGTGGCTGGGGCTGGTCTGTGCCTAGCTCCATCTAGGCCCCGTAACTCTGGGTGACAGGGGCGGACCTGCCAGGCGCTGCATGGCATCTGCTCCAGTCTGTCCTGGCTGCTCTCTGGGAAGTGGGTTATTTCCTCTGGTAGGTGGGGGCTGGGGAGGCTTTATCCCCTTCCTTTGTCTGCTCAAATTGCCTGGTTTTGCAGGAGAATGGCTGGGGCTGGGGGTCTTTCCCTATCTTCTATGTGTCTGCCCTATCTGCCGCCATCTATGACTCCCCACAGGGTGGGGCTTCTGGGGAGAGGGGGTCAGCTCTACCTGATTACTAGGAACTGCCCTGACCCTTCCCTCCCCCATGGAGGCTTATCTGGCTCCAACCAGAGCAGCTGCTCTGGTGAGCTTTCTGAGTCCCTCAGAAGTAGGCTACGTAAACAAATAAACATCAACCAGAACAAGCTCCCAGCTTTCCACTCAGCCAGGAGCCCTGGAAACTGTGCTGCATTTTCAGAGAATGTGATGGTGCTCATCATAAGAAGAATTTTCCGGATGGAGAAATGCTCTAAAGAGGTTGGCCAGGAAACATTAGAAAGCACAAGGACCATGTATGCCTTGGGGCTTCCTGGCTGTGTGACTTTGGGTGGGACACTTGGTCTTTGTGGACCTTAGTTTCCTCCTACCTGGAGCTAGTTCTTGGGAAAATTACAAGACCTGAGATGTAAAGCCTGGCCGGTTATGAGTCCCAGCCTCTGAACCTGAACTTAAGTCAGATTTTCCAGTTGGGTTCCTTTTGTAACTGTCATGTTTCCACTTGTTGAGTCATCTCAGGTGGTTCCTGGGACTTCTCTGAGGCTCTAACTCCTAGTCCTTCAATGCGGTGGTGGTCTGCATTGCAGATGGTCCCTCATCTGCTTGTTGAAAGGGCCAAATGAGTTCCCTAAAGTGCCTGAGAGCCAGCCCATGTGGCTGTTGTTGGACTGTGTGATAGCTGAGCCTGATCTCTTGACAGTGGAGTCTAGAGGCAGCACAGGTGGCGGGTTGGAGCACATTCCTCAAGGTTAAGACCAGGCAGCCCGAGAGGTGTGTCCGGGACATGGATGGCCCTGCGTCCCTCAGAAGCCGTGCCAGGATGCTGGACACACTGTGAGCGCCACCGGGTCTGCTGTCCTCTGCTTCCCGCATCATTCAGACTGACTTGCCAAACTCTAGAATCTGCTCGGTGTGGGGTGTTTCCTTTGCATGCCATCCGGATCTGAGACACAAAGCAAGAAGCTGCAGAGGGTCATTTAACAGATTCCCCCATTCCTACCCCAGGACGAACCGGGGTTAAATGAGGGGGCCTGTGTGATTCGGATCATTGCTTCTGGAGAAATATGAATAGTTTAGAGATACAGTGGAAGCCTGTAGGCTCTCTTCTCTCCTAGTTCCTTCCCTTCCCAGAAGTAACACTCTTCTGAAGGTGGGCTGTAGCCTGACGTGGCTCGCCCTTTTCTTACAGATCTGTCTGGAGACCTTTTCTGGCACCCTTTCTCACGTTTGCAGACTCCTGTGGTGATGGCCTCGTGCGGGCACGTGGTCATGGTGCTGTGCTCTGTCCGCACGCTGCTCCTCCTGGTGCATTTTGGGTCATTAGCAGGTTTTTGCTACTGTAAACAGTGCTGGGGGACACTTCTTCATACATACCTCCTGGTGCACTTGTGGGTGTCCCCAGGGGCTTGATGCACAGGAATGCATGCTTTCTGCCTCATCAGGGGAAGCCCTGCTGCCGTCCAGCTGGGATCCTCCACTTGCTGGGGGCTGGGAGGTGTCTCTCTGTGAGCTGGAGAGTTCTTTGAGGGATGCTCGCCCCTGCTCTGCATCTCTGTGTCTGGTCGGCCGTGCATGGTACTGGCATCAGCTCATTACTTGTTGAATGGGGTGAATTATGGAAGGAGATGAGGTTGGCATGGAGGGCAGGACCAGGGTCAGGACCAGGATCAGGGCATAGAGGAGTCCCTGCCACGGCTGCCCTCTGCCAAAGCGCGGTCAGTGGAGAGAAAAACAGAGATGGGGGTGGTGGAGAAAAAGGCACTGAGAGTGCGCTGAAAGCCAGGGGTGGGAGGGCCAGGCTGGGTGTCACGGGGCTGGCTCCTGGGGGGCTGGCTGAGGCTATGTCCATGTAGGCGGGTCCCCACCGTGGGGGACATGGGTATCCCCGTGACCGTCATAGGAGCCAATCTCAGCCAGGAATGGGGTTTCCGGCAAAGCCTGTGTCTCAGAAGCAGTAAAGGAGAGCAGGAGGCCAGGCTGCAGCAGGGGCGTTTGTGGACCGTGCGGGGAAGAAAGTCGGAAGGAAGATCCGTGCTGTGGAAAAGCTGAGAGAAACAAGAGGGTGAGGGAGGATCAGACACAAGGTTTGAGGCTTTTTCCCCTCCCCTTTTTCGAATGATTAGAAATGGAAAATTAGGACTTAGTACGGGGAAAATAATGTGTATTCTCCAATAGTAAAACGAATAAAGGTCTTTGGGGAAAATATAGAATATAGAGAAGGACAGTGCTCACGAGGCTCCACTGGGAGCACCCCCTGCTAGGACTCGGGTGACCCCTCACCCTGGCTGTTCCGGGGTGTTCCTGCAGTCTGCACTGGGAGCCCCACCTCCCAGCACTTGATAGCACCCTGCTATCCCTGGGGCACGCGGGACCTGAGGGGTTACCATGCCCTCCCTCTTCTGCTTTGTGGTTGGCTGCCCACGCCTCCCGCCCGCAGGCGTCACTGTCTCTGCTGGGGATGAGGTGCAGGCCACCACGTGGTGCCCAGGGGTGAGGGCCAGGGGGAGCCACATTCGGAGAAGAGAACGCATCCAGGGTGCATATTTTTAAGTGTCTGGAGGGGTGGCCCTTCCCAACAGCCCTGTAAGGTCTCCCATTCGATTTGTCTTTGCCACACCTCTTGCGTGCAGGGCCCCGTGCTGAGAAATCTAGGCCCTGTGTGTTCGTTGAGTCCGTGTTTGCTTCCGTTAGGTGGCTTTCATGGCTTCACATTATTCAGTCACTGTAGCAGCACTGGGAGGCTGTTGCTGTCACCCCTGTTCTGCAGGTGAGGAGTGGAAGTGCCGGTTTACCTGACACCATGGTCTAAGTCTCCTGGGTCACTTTATTTGCAACAGAGTGTGGTGGCTTCAGGGGGCCTGGTGCTAGTCTTGGCCCTTTTGTTTGTTGGATGGATGACCTTGGGCAAGTTACTTAACTTCCCTTGACCTCTGTTTTCAAATCTGTAAAATGGGGTCACCATAGCTCTTCTGTTGAGGAGAGAGAATGTTTGTGTCTTCCCCACATGTTTATGTTGAAGCCCTAAGCCTCAAGGATGGCATTCAGAGTGGGGCCTTTGGGAGGTGATCTAGCTCACAGGAGGTCATGAGGGTGCCCCCCACCTCCCCACCTTCGAGGGGACCAGTGTCTTTGAAAAGAGGAAGTCAGATCTCCGTCTCTCTTTTTATGCTTTCACACCAAGGGGAGGCCCATGAGCAGGGAGAAGGTGGCTATCCACCAGCCAAGAAGCCAGCCGTCACCAAGGACAGAATCTGCTGGCACTCTAGTCTCCAGAACCCTGAGAAGTAACTGTCGGTGGTTGAAGCCCCTGACTGCGGCATATTGTTATAGTAATCTCAGCTGCCTTAAGTCAGCCTTCTGGTTTAAGTGAGATGCTACATGAAACCTTCAGCATGGCACCCAACACCTACCAGGTGTTGGATGAAGCGTGGGCGGCATTGGGCACCAGGGTCTTTCCAGGTGACCCCCGGGGGTTCAGAGCCAGTCAGGAACTGGCTGACAGTCACTCAGTCAGTTTACGGCAGCTCTTGGGATAAGCCAGGTCCTTCTTCCCTGCCTGGCAAACACCTTTCCTGCATTGCCTTTGTGGACCAACCATGTGTTATCGGGATTCTTGCAAAAAGCCTCGAGAGCCAGAGTGAGATAGGAAGAAACTGTCTGGCTGCTGTCTGCAGGCTGAATGAAGCCCTTCCTGGGGTTTCATTAGCTCTCCAGGTAGCACCAAAAGAAACACCTCCCACTGGCTTTGAGGTTCTCAGCTGACACTGCGTTTTGGATTCAGAGCGTACTGGCTTCTTGCATTTTCCTGAGGACAGATAATGTTTAGATAGCAGAAAAGGTAAAGGGGAAATTTCGGCTTGGGCAGGGCAGGCTGTCCCCCTTTGGTGTGATGAATGGGTGAGACATGGCTTAGGGACACTTCTGATGTCCTATGTTCCCAGGTGTTGGGATGAGAGGGGCATCAGGAGGTAAGGGGAAGCTTTGGCTGCCCGGAGAAGCCTGTGTTCTCATGATGCGTCCATGGCCTAATGTCCATTCTGTGCAATGGCAAGGGCTTGGGTGCAGGATCGAAGAGGGTGTGGATATATGGATGTTGGTGGCATGGTGCTTATATATTAATTACCCTTTATTGAATGGCTTTTATGCTCCAAGACTTAAATAAAGCTTCCAGCAACCCCAAGAGGTAAATGCTGTGTGACTCTCGCCTCACTGGTATGAAAACAGAGGCTCGGAACAGTTTCAGGCCCCCGGTTTGTAAGGCCGAACCTGGGATTCTGAGCTTCCCTGCAACTCCCAACCTCGTTTCCCAGGCTGCCTGCTCCCTACCCCAGAAACATCATGACCTATCACGTGAGATGCCAGGCCTCTGGTCCCAGATGGACAGAGGGGCCCTATGGGAGGCTGGATCTTCCCACATGACGGAATTGACACTAGCCTGCTACATTCACAGTCCCGTTGTCCTGAAGGGACCCCAGAGGTCAACTGCTCTGTCGGGGTGGGTGTGGTGGAGACAGGAAGCTACACCCCACTGCATTGGTTTGCCGGTGGACATTGGCCTGGCGGCCATCAGGGAGAAGGGGCGTGGGGCAGGCAGGGCTGGTGAGCAGGAAAAAACCTACAGACAATGCAGACCGCATTGTGGATGGAGTCGGGTAATTACACGGAGGCTCAGATGACCAGGTCTGGGTCAGTAAGACTGGGCTGCAGAAAGAGAAATGGGGAATCTTTGTATTTTCCGACAAAGTCCTCGCCATTTTAAAGGACCCTGTTTTCTTGGTCACCCTTCTAGGGATGGTGGATGTGGGGTCCTCGCCAGAGATCTGTGGCGGCGGCAGGAGGGGCTGGGATGGGGAAGGGGCCGTGGCTGAGGGAAGGGAGGAACCGGAAAGGAGGGCGCACATTCCACACCCGGCTTCTTCCTGGTGTGACTTTCTCCCCGGCAGAGAACAAGGGGCCGGTTCACGTGGCAAGATGGCCTCCCTCAGCCTGGAGTTGGGTTCCTGTGCCTTCCAGCGACTCAGGGGGGAACTTCATCACGCAGCATTCATGCCGTTCTCAGTCTTCATTTTGTGGCTGCCTCATCTTTCTGGAATTTGCCTTTTTTCTTTCTTCTTCTGGGTCATGTGTGGAGGCGTCATATGGTAGGACTCCAGGAAGTGCAGCCCAGCCTCGGTCTTCACGGGCGGCCGTCTCCAGGCATCCTGGGCCTCGTGTTCTGCTGGCCGGGTGACTTGTGCACGTGCCGGTGTTCCTGTCGTCTTCGGGGCTCCGCACCTGGTTCTCAGTCCACCCCCACCCCTGGGGGGACCTCTGGTTCAACACTCCCGGACCTTCAGATTGGAACTTCCTGGCCTGCTTTCCTGGATAGAAGAGTCACCCGCGTTCTCTGGACCCTGGTGTGTGGCAGTGGGGCCGCTGTCACTGGAAGTGAAGCACGGCACCATCAAGTGGGGAGAGGGGATGGACATTCTGATAGGGTGCTTTCTGCCTCTCCCAGTCTCCACCGACCTTGACTTTAGACCCAGCCTCCTCTGGCTCCCCCGCAGGTTGCCCCTTCTCCCTCACTCACAGGCATTTACCTGCTTTCTGCTCCAGCGTGCTCCTGCCACCTGGTCTGTCTTTCCTGTGGGCCTAGAAGTTTCTCTGGTGGGAGGACCAGGTTTGGGCTCACCTTGTATTTCAAAGCTCTTAGTGTGGGGCAAGCCCATGTGCGGTGCTGGATGGACTCTCAAGAGACTGGTTGAGACTTTTCTGAATTAAAGGGGATGGGGTCACACAGGCCACTTTCCCCCTTAATAGATCGGCTGCTGTTTATCGTTCTGATAATCAATGGGTATATGTGGATGTCTGCTGTGTTCTCAAGGTAGCCACTTGAATGGCATACCTGTCCCTCCCTAAATTGGGTAAAACAGCAGGAAAACAGTCTAATACAGGGTTTCAAGTGATGTGTCTCGGTGTGAGGAGGCCTGAGTTTGCATCATGGCTTTGTTGCTGATGAGCATGTAACCCGAGCCCAGATACTTCTCTGAGCCTCAGTGTCCCTAGCTGCAGAATGGGAGTAAATAAAGCTAGCGCTCACATCTGGAGATGATTTTAATGAGCTAGTGCATGCATAATGTTGAGCATGTGTGGGAAGCTCTCTGGAGGGAGAACCATGGACCACTGGTTTTCCTTTAAAAGCTAAGTGGACGTGATGCACCTCTAAGAACTGCAGCTCTGCTTGTGGGGGGTGCGGAGCTCAGCGCGGTCCTTAGTGGGCATGGTGGTACAGCGCAGGGCGTGGGGTCCTGGGACGCAGATGCCTGTGTGTTGGAAAACTGGGCCGTGGGCAGCCCCTGCAGAGACTGAGATGGGAGAGGGAACCAGGACTCCCCTCTGGGAGGCAGTGACCAGCCTCCAGGAGTGGAGGGTCGTGAGGAAAATGTTGGGTGTCAGGTTTCTGGAATCAGACAGAAGCAGGGCACTCGTGCTCGTGTTCTTCAAGGATTGGTTGTACGTCAGCCCTGCGGGTGCTGCAGTGGTCACCATGGCCGAGATTCGGCGAGTGCCTGCGGTGCCAGAGTGGGAGGCAGTTTTTCTGATGAGGCCAGGGGAGAGGCTGTGCATGCGGGGGAGAGGCTGTGCATGCAAGGGGTAAGCCACCAGGTGCCTGGGATGGGGTGTCGGGGCGGGCCCAGGCACCCTGTGCTCAGGCTTACCCCTGCCCTAGGTCAACCCTGCCACATTAGGGCAGGAAGAACAGTTGGCAGGTGCTTAATTAGGCAGGCTTCACCCTCAACTCAGGAGAGGATGATTGGGGTGCTGGGGCTTGGGAGCAGATGTGCGTGAAATGGGGGTGGTGGTGGTGAAAATGTGCACCAGGAGGGGATGCTTTTGAAGCTTGTTTTTGTTCTGAAAGAATTGACTCACTTTCTGTTTCCTGGGCACCGAGTTTTGGTGTCTGCATCTGCAACCTGGGGACAAGCGCCTCTGTTCGGGGTGCGGGTGAGACCCTGGGCAGAAACGGTTGAGCTTGTAAGAATGTGGCAGAGAACGCCAGTGCCTCCCTCCTTCCGAACTGTCTTCGTTTGCTGGGGAGTCGCTATCAGATGGACATCTGCAAAGCCCACACTAGTTGGATCAGTGAAGTCAAATGACTGGCTGATGTCATAATTAGAGTAGTAGCTAATAGTCATAGCGACACATTCATCTAGTGGTTAAGTCCTGGCCATCTGTTCTAGAACTTAATTCCTGAAGTCATCCTAGGAGGTGTAGTGCTGTCATTAGCCCTATTTTACAAGCAAGAAAAACAGGATCAGAGAGGTTGAGTATAATATCTGAGGTCACACAGCTAAAAGTGGCTGCTCTGATATTCTAGCCCCAGCAGTTTCACTCCAGAGCCTGTGCTGTTAACCACTAAGGGTTCTGGGAAGGGACAGGGGTACAGACTTTCCTTCAGCGTCCCACAGGTTATCACTCCCAAGGGATTATGCTCATCGTCTGGGGTAGGCTGAACCCTGGACACCCATCTCTCTTCCACCTGATCTGAACCATCGGTGGCACCAGGGGAGGCCGGACAGGCAAGAACCCGAGAAGCAGGTGACCTCTCCACTTGTTTCCAGCATCTGCAGCTCCTCTTGGAAACTTTTCCCTTTTGCTGATAGACATGGTCCTTGCTTTCTTGGCTGGTGTCATTTGAGTAGATCCAGGCGCATCTTGTGCTGGGAGCTCTCACCAGGAAAGCTGCAGCCAGGAGTGCCCCTGAGCGTGGCTTCTCTGACCCATGTAACAGAGCCCTATGGCCACTGGTCCTGACTCTCAGCACTTAACTTGCTGGCCTCGCAGAGACTCTACAGAGGCTGGAGTTCTAGCGAGCCATCACTCCAGCGGCTCTGCAGTGCGGGGCTGGAATCTGGGAAGAAACTGTGCACCAGACACCCTTTGGGGTGCCTTATGCGTTATCATCACTACAACCCCCATGGATTCCCTGAGGTGAGGAGACTGAGGTCCAGGGGCGTTGAGGAACTTGCCCGAAGATGTAGCCACTGAACTAGAGCTGAACACCGGCTGTGTCTGAGACCATGCTGGTCCCGCTCTGCCATGCTCAGGGACGGCAAGAACGTCTCTGTTGTGACCAGGAGTCAGTGTTGCAGGTGATGTCCTGGCTCCTTTCCGGTCTGTGATTATGCTTATCTTAGGCGAAGACCGAAGGAGCAGCTTTCCTTGCCATAAACTGTTTTAACCGAAGCTCACCACAGGTTTCTGGGTGGTGCTTGTCTCCTGAGGGATAAAGAATGGGCGCGGCTGTGTGGGCAGTTGGTGAATGGGGCTGGGGGCAGGGACAGGACTGGTTTTTGGAGGAGACCTGGCTGACTGCCCCTAGGTAGGTGGGCCTCTGGGCTGTCTCTTCACTTCATCAAGAGGAGCCAACGGATCCCCCTGTTGAAAAATTCTGTGACCCTGCCGGGTGAGGCTTTGGAGCCGACATTCAGCTCACTGCAGATATCTGTACTAGCCACGCGGACAGTTTGCTTTCCCGAAGGCTGTCTAACCGTAAGAGTTAGCTCAGTTTGGGGGGTGCTTCACATGTGCTAACTCACGTAACCCTACAGTTGCCTGACCGGATAGCTGCTGTTACCACCACTCCGATTTTAAAGACGAGCAAAGACTTGACGCAGTTAAGTCGTGTGCCCAAGATCCCTCAGGGAGTGGTGGCTGAGCGGGGATTTGAACAGGGAGCGGCTACCAGCGTCACACAGGTGGGCCCTCTGCTGTCTGAGGGCTCCATGAAGCTGGAGTTGACCCTTCCCCCATGTTATCTCACCACCCTCCTACTGGGGAGATTGAATGATTCCCATTGTGATGGATGAGGAAAGAAAGGCTTGTGGGCGGTTAAGGAATTTTCCAGAATTCTGCAAGTTGTAAGTGGTGGCATTAGGCTTGAACTCAGGTCTACTGACTCCAAATATAGGGTCACTCTTACATCTGCTCTCTTTCTTGCTGACCTCTGGGCTCAGCTCATATCACCCTGTCCAGCTGGTCTTTCCGTGCAGGTGTCCCCACAGTGCCTCTGCTTTCCTCCAACTTGGAGAGCGTGCTTTACCCCTCAGACTCAGGCATGGCTTCCTCTTCATGTCTGCTCCCAGGACCCGGCGTTCAAACCAGGATTCCCTCTGAAGCTTGGTGATCAGAAAATTCATCCACCGAGCTTGACCTGGTGTGTGCCCTTTGGCGCTGGGAAGCCATGGGGCATCCAGGTTTATACTGGGCTGTGTGTGACTGCGGTCGGTCCCACTTCTTTGGTGCAGATGGTGTTTCAGTGGGGGATGGCAGCAGAGAAGTAGGAGGCCCCACTGAGGCACTGCTTGCTGTGTGGGTGGGGGTGGACCGCCCCCCTGGCTGGTCTGTTCTCTGTGCCAGGCCCAGATTCTGGTCTGTGCCAGGTCAGGTTCAGGGGCCCCACAGTGCTCTCCGGGCTGGGAGACCTTCCTTCAGCTCACCTGCCGTGCACCCTTCCTCTCCTTTCTGTGCTGTGGAAATGGAAGCCAGGTGGTCACTGGTTCTCCACATCGCCTGCTCGGCCGCTTCAGGCCAGTGGAAGGTGTTAAGTCATCTCGAGTGTTGCCCTCTCTCGGACCCCCTCCACCCTCCTCACAGGTCCCACTTCCCAGCCCAGGTTAGCTGTGTCTTTGCTCTGCTGGGATGCTCATCCCGGGACGGGGTGTTCTCCAGAGCCTGCGGCTTGCCCCCAGGGAGGCCCTGCTCCAGGCTCCTGTGTGTGAGGTGCCCATCACCACCAGATCATTCATCTGGAGGCAGCAGAAGTGTTTGCCACCACCATGCCCCCACCCAGCCGAGCACTCGATGACAGAAAGACAGACAACACGATTCAGAAATGAGCAAAAACTTCAGTATACCTTTCTCCAGAGGAAATGTGCAAATGGCTGGTGAATGAGAAGATGACTAACTTCATTAGTTAATGACTAACTTCATTAGTCATTAAGGAAAGGTATAAATGAAAGCCATGAGCTCTCTCTTTCTACCTGCTAGGATGGCTGTAATCATACTTTCAAAAGAGCAGAAAATAACAGGTGTTGGCCAGGCTGTGGAGACGTTGGAGCCCTGTGCAGTGCTGGTGGGGGAGTAACAGGGTGATGGCCGCAGTGGACAGCTTGGCAGCTCCTCACAAAGTTAGCTGTAGAAGTGCCCTGTGACCGAGCGACTGCACTCGTGGGGACGTACGTAAAGGAGGTATTGATGCATGTTACAACATGGATGAACCTCAGAAAATTGAAAAAAGCCAGGCATGAAAGTTCACATATTGCATAATTCCACTTTTAGGAAACATCCTGAATAGAGACAGAATGCAGATTGGTGGTTGCTCGGGGTGGGGGGCAATGGGGTGTTCCTGCTTCATGGGGATGAGGTGTTACCTTGGGGTGATGGAAATGTTCTAGGACTAGAGGTGGTCACATGGCATCATGGGTGTACTACATGCAGCTAAATTGTGTGTATTAAAATGTGAATTTCACCTCAACTACAACAAACACACCCGGTGTCACCGCAGGTCTCCAAGGAGTAAAAAGAGGAAACATGGGACACATGCTCTGTGTGCTTTATGTCTGACTCTTGACCCAAGTGAATTTGATAGAGATGGGATGGGCCCTGTTACTTCCATTATACAGGTGAGAAAGTCGAGGCTCAGTTAGGGCACTCAGTTTAGGGAGGCACCGACAGACATGAATACGGGCTTATCTGGGTCCGACCTGATCACTTCTCTAAACTCTTCCTCCTGGCCTGCACAAAAGGCTTTTGTTTGCTTTGCCTTGCTTCGGAATGAGCTCATGTCAGGACCTGTGCTCAGCCTCCCTCAGCTTCATATCCTTTCGGGAGATGCCTACCCCTTACCTCCCTCATGCCCACGTCCTCTGAATCCCGGTCCACTCTGGCCACCTGCCTACAGAGATCTTTTCCAACACAGGCTGCCCACTTCCTTCCCAAGGAGGCAAAGGTCTATAGCCGAGAGAAAACGAAAGGTGAAGGTTTGAGCACCGTCCTACTGTGTGATCATGGATGATGAGTCCTTAAACCTGCAGCACCTCAGTTTCCCTAAACATGTCATGGGAGAGTGGGACAACACTCAGATGTCTTCCCTGGAGTGGTTGTGAGGACTGACTGACCGTATCCGTGTCTGGACTTTAAGGATGGAAAAGCACCATATGGACATGAGGGATGGCAGGGTCACTTCTTGAATCAAGGTCAACATTCTGGCATACGCAGCAGAGAGCAGACCCAAACCCCAAAACCCAGCTGAAGGGCATGTGACTGGTGCTCAGTATTGATTTGCTGCCCGAACAGGAGCATGATGGGGCAGGAGGCAGTCCTTGACCTGAATTGTGGGCTTGGTCCAGGATTTAGGCTTGTACGTGTCCTTTGTGTGTGCTCAGCCCCAGGACCGAGCATGCAGGAGGCGGTCAGGAAACAATTGGGGACTGATTTGTCCCTCTTCTCTATTCCCAAGTTGGAGATGGACAGCTTCATTCTGGTTTCTGGATTTTGGCTGCTTTTTTCTTGCGTGGTGGGAATTATTGCAGGAAGACGTCGTGGAGGAAGCCACAGGTGCTCAGCTTGATCCCTTCTCACCCTGCAGAGGTGTGTGATCCAGCGCAGAGGCGGGAGGGCTGACATTCCTGGTGGGAAGTTGTTGGGCTCTCTGTCGCCTGAATCTGGCCGTATCAAGGTGGAAGAGCTGTATCACTTCGGCACCGTGCCCTCTTCCGCTGGATCCCATCCCTTTTTCAGGAGCACGTAGCTGAGGCTTTACGGGTTGGAAGTAAGAGGCAGTGCCTGTCTGGGTACAAGTCAGGGGTGTGAGCTTGGTTTCAGTTCTGACAGCTGGTGGGAGAGCCATTTCTTCTTTCTGATCGAGGTGGCCAAGGCTGTAGGTGTTACTGTGGATTTGCTCACTCTTAGTCATGTGACCCTGGACATGGCAGCCTGTATTGGGGGTCTCTGTTTTCATGCAAAATGAGGGGGGAATGACACTTGGAGGATCCCTCAAGTTCCTTTTGGCCCCCAAATTTGAAGATCCTGACAGTTGATGGTGGGTGCGCTTGGTACAAGCCCCTTATTGCAACCATCTTTTGTCTTTCTCTTTTCTGCCTGAACTTTAATCCATCTACCCACTGACCTACCCACCCATCGACCCACCCACTCACCCACTCATCCATCAATCGATCCACCCACCTGTTGACACAACTACCCGCCCCCCCATTCACTCACCCAGCCACCCACACGTAACCCACATGTACTAGATAACCCCTCTGAACCAGGCAATATGCTAGGTCCTGAGGATACCGGGAGGTCTTAAGAGTTCACAGTCATGAGTGGGACATAGGTATTGGCATAAAATGGGAAAATCAAATGTCTTGGGTGCTATGATTCAGAAAGGCGCAGAATGCGCTTATAGGAGCAAGGCAGGCCAGCAGCCTCCCCTGAGATCCCTTCACTGAGGACTACGGCCTGCCTCCTGTGACAGCTTCAGGACAGGCTTGTCTTGATGTGGGAGAACCGTGCTGATGACCTCAAGAGGCCCCTTGTAGCCACAGGAATCTGTGATGTGGAGTTCTCAATTGGCGGCTCTGCTGGAGAAGAGAGAGAAAAAGAAAGAAGGAAGAAACAGAGGGGCTGGTCAGTCCTGCCGTACATTTATGTTTGCGGTCCCAAACTTCCGTTTCCTGGGGCCGCAGGCTGTGTGTGTGGGAGGTGTAGAGCCGTGGTTCAGCGGGGCACGGCGCTCCTGCAGCCAGCTCTGGGGACGGCTGTCTGTTGGCACTGCTGTCCCCCTGCAGCGGCGGTGGCTGGCCCAGGGCAGAGCTCCTCTCTGTCCAGTTAGTCAGTGGCCTTCGGCCAGGGCCAGAGTAGAGCCCCTCCGAGAGCCAGTGCCGAGATTCCGAGAGGGGATGGGGCCCGTGTCCCCTACCCGCAGCCCCACCGGCGAGATTGTGGACAAGGCAGCTTTTCTAATGAGCAGCCTCTGCTTGCCCCGTGGAAATGAAAGACTGTGCGTAAGAGCGGGTAATTTGGGGTTTTCCTGATGAAAGCAGTTGACATTTGTTGGGACCTCAAGCACACTGCAGAGTGGTCTTTCATCTCTGTTATCAGAGCATGGCCCAGCTCTGGCCTGCATCCGGGGCGGCCAGTGCCGCCGGAATTGGATCGGGCCAGTGGTAAAATATAAAGAAATGGGTGGAATGACTTTCAAGGCTATGGGTGGAGGAGTGGAGATGGCAGAGGCAAGTTCTGACTGTCCTGATAGACCCTGCCGGTACCGGAACGTGTCTCCTGGCACCGGGCAGCATCATGGAAAGAGGGTGCCCTTTGCAGCTGGACGGAGCTGGCTGGATTTGAAGGCTGGCTCTCTATTCACTGGGTGGACCTAGGGAGTCATTTGTGCTCTGGGGCCTCTGGCCTCCTTTGCCAGTGGGCATGCTCGTGCCACAAACTCTCGTGGCCTCCACAGCTGCTCTGGTGCACCGTCTGGAGTCAGGAATGTGCATCGGTTTCCCCTGTCATTGATGAACTTGCTCCATTGTGCTGGAGGCGGTAGAAGGAACTAGAGACTTGCATTATTCATCCACATTCCCCACACAGCGCCTGGTACATAGTAGGTCCTCTGTAAATGGTTGGGTGATGGCTCGATGGAGAAAGGAGACTTTGTGTATGCCAGCCATATGTGTCATCTAGCTTTTCGGCAGGTGGGAGGGGATGAACAGAGATTAGGTAACTTGAACCTGAAGCACACTAGCTGTAGAGACTTCGAGGAGTGTACATAGGACTCAGCCAGCGGATCCTTAAGACCTGATCCGCTCATGGACTCCCTGCCGCAGTCCAGGCCAACCGCCCATGAGATAACTTGATTCTCCAGTTGTAGCAACCCAGCCACGTGTCTGTCCAGTGTGCCCTTCAGTATCTCCACCGACGGGGCACTTCCTACCACTGAAAAGTGGCATTGACGGTTCTAATGCACTTCCTTCTGCTGGGGTGTGGGCTCTTTCCCGAAGCTCTCTGGGTTCTGATTCCTGGGACCTTCCCAATTAAACAGCCTCCTTTCAGACGACAGCTTCCAAGTTCCGGAAGGCAGATGCCACGTCCCTTCTAAGTTGCCTGCATACCCAGCAGGATGGCACTGGTTATGACACTTCCTCTCCCCAAGCCTGTTTCCCCAGCTTCTGAACACTGTTTGTGGACGAAGTTAAAGGAAGAACGTACAGCACATGCTGAGTGCATGTAAACGTCCCTAGCCTCGCGGTGTGACTGCACGTGAACAGGGATGTGACCAGCCCCCATATAAACAAGGGAGCAGTCAAGTTTAAGGTGGCATTTTTTTGGATGCATATTTATTTATTTTTTAACTATTTATTTATTTATTTATTTGAGAGAGAGTGTGTGGCGGGAACAGAGGGAGAGGGAGAGAGAGGGTCCCAAGCAGACTCCATGCTCAGCGTGGAGCCGGACACGGAGCTCAATCTCACCACCCTGAGATCATGACCTGAGCTGAAACCAAGAGTCAGACGCCTAACTGTGCCACCCAGGTGCCCCGTGTGCTCTTATTTGAAAGCCATCTGCCACCACACCTCGGGCAACACCTGGGCTGCTGTAGATCTTGACTTTCCAGTGCGGCACCTTTTCAGCACTGAGAAGCTGAACATTCCCTGAGCTCCTCTTTGATGCTTTTTAGCTTAAGAAATAGTGAGGTGACCTCTTCTACCCCATGGAAGAGATTCGGGTAGCTAAGCCGTTTCCCTTCCTTGATCCTCTAGTCTGCAGAGTTAGGGAATTAGTGACACTGTGTCAGTGTGTCTGGGCCTTTGGAGACGGAGTACTTGTCCCTCCTCCTGTGAAACTGGGAGGGGGTATGGCTCCCTGCCCCCAGCAGTCGCTGTCAGGGGGACTGTGGCCCAGGGCAGGGAAAGTGACGTGATGCCGAGAGACCAGGTCAGGCACCTTCCCTGTCGACCTGGCAGACCTGTCTGGCTTCTGCTCAGAGCCTTCCCTGTTTCAGGTGAGGGTGTGTCCATCCAGCTCCAACAGCGTGGGCCTGGTGGGCGTCTCTGGGCAGGTCAGAAAGCGGGAGGAAAGGCTTCCCACCCTCTTTGCAGGCCCTCCCCGCTCCTGCACTGCCAGGCACACCGCTGGGTGAGGGATTCTTCATCCCCTGTTGTCGCTGGTAGAGGCAGCAGGCTGGTTGGTAGACATGAAGCAGAGTGCATAGAGAATGCTCCAGCCAACCCCCCGGCCCCATTCATCTGACTGGAACTCTGCTTCGCTCAGAACCCACCTCATTTCTTGCCCTCCACTGACTCAGGGTTCATGCCTCAGCCACACAGAAGTTGAGGGGCCCCTTGTGACTGTTCCTACAGACAGATTGCCCAGGGAGGCAGAAGTCATCATAACACGAAAATATGCCCTAATAACCTCACTGCTAGTGTCCAGCCCACCCACATCTGATGATAATAAATCATTTGCTGATGGCCAGACGTTGTAAACATCTGTCAGTCCAGGGCAAGAATAACAGAAACTCTTCACTGATCTCTATTTGGCTCTCTTACCAGGGAGGGACGCTGCCCATTCTTTGGGCAGCAAACTGCATGAGGGCCCAAGCTCCCTGAAGGCCCCGGGGCGGGTGAGCTACCCGCAAGTCCAGTTTTCCAGATTAAGACATTTGTTCTGCTCCTGACTTGCTGTGTGACCTTAGGCAGGTTAAGTAACCTCTCTGTGCCTGTAGGCTTCATCTGTAAAACTGCACAAAGAGGAGTACTTACCTTCTAGGGTGTTTATGAGCATTAAATGAGTTATTACATGTGAATGCTTAGAACAGTGTTTTCTGACATGTGGCAAACACCTGTTCAATGTTCGCTGTTGGTGTGTCAGAAGCCTTACCCCTCTCTTTGATTCCTGCGCTGGCCAAAAGTTAGTTGTGTTGGTAATTAAATATCACATAACCTGATGAAAATCTGGGTATAAAGCAGTTGTTGCATGAAAACTAAGTTTAGTACTTTGGAAAGAACAGATGACATCGATTTGCTAAGAAGTTGTCACTGAATCACTGTAAAAAGAGGGGAAAAGATATAGTAAAATTATAAGGAGTCTGCATTCCATGTGCTTTGCAGATGACTTAAACTTTTGCACCGCTTTAGAGCAATGGAAATCAGAAATCATAGATTTTGCATGGTGAGGGTGTAAGAAAGACAGTTGGCATCTCCAGTCAGTGGCCCCAAGAAAGACCCTGCCTTTTGACTGGTGAACACACATGCAGCTATGGTAAGTATGCATCGGTCCTGTTCACGGCTGCCCCCTTCCTCAGGGCCCTGACCGTGAGGGAGTTGGGGCTGGGGCTGGGGCTTCTGCTCTCTAAGGCAGATCAGTGCCCAGGCATTGCACATTTTGTCCAGACCTCGGGTCCCCCGATGCGGGCACAGGTACCGTGGGCAGGCTCCTTGAATCACACACACTAGTTCTAACACCTTGTGTGTGCCAGGCACTGGGGCAGGGCCTGACATTCTAGGGGAAGCAACTACAAAGGGAACTAGAGGCTAAAGAGAGGGTGCTTACTCCGGCCTAGGGAGAGAGAAGCAGGCAGGGGTCCTGACAACTGCTGTTGGGGAGGCCCTGGGGGCTCTGGCGGAATCAGCTCAGTTAATGTGGAGGGGAGAAAGAAAAGATGATTCCATGCAACCAAAAGAAAACGATTTAGAAATAAAAGAATTTTAAAAAGTGAAGAGGACTTGGGAGGATTGAGGAAGCCCAGGAAGGTCTTTTGTAAAACGATCTTTTAATGATGAGGAGTGAAGGGAGTTTCTGTTTTGTGCTAAGAGCATGTGGTGAGAAAGGCCTTGGCATTGGATTCATTCTTTGCGTGACCAACACTTAGAGGGGAGTTTAAAATGATAACTTTGAATTGAAGTATAAGACAGACCTCATTTGTATTTATAATTATTTGTAATTAATGCCTTATACATTTGTAATTTATAAATGCTAAATCATTAAGTTCTGAATGTAAAATATTTGATATTTATAATTCTCTATTTCTTGTAAAGCCCCCCCCCCCCCCCCAAAAGGGGGTGGGAGAAGTGACCTGAGTGGCCCAAGGTCACAGCCAAATGGGTGGAACTGAGGATCCAGAGCAGGTGCTGGCAGTTTGTCTTTTTTTTTTTTTTTTTTTTTTAATTTATTTGTTAGAGAGAGAGGGAGAGAGAGAGAGAGCGAGCACAGGCAGACAGAGTGGCAGGCAGAGGCAGAGGGAGAAGCAGGCTCCCTGCCGAGCAAGGAGCCTGATGTGGGACTCTATCCCAGGACGCTGGGATCATGACCTGAGCCAAAGGCAGCCGCTTAACCAACTGAGCCACCCAGGCGTCCCAGCAGTTTGTCTTTTCAAGAGAAAGTGCCTCCTTCCCCCCAACACACACCTGCCCCGCTTATTGTGAATACTGGGACCTGACTTTAAGCGGCTTTGCATCAAGCAGCTCTTCTCTGGGTCCTGTTTTCCATGCAGTTCCTTGTGCTCAGGTCTTGCCCCCATTCTTCCCTCTTACCCACCTGGCCTGCATGTCCCTGTGCCCCCTGATTTCCCTCTGTGCCCGTGCTCATCCGAGTTCCTTCAGAGTCTGGCTCCCGGAGCAAGGAAGAGAGTTCCTGCAGAAAGGAACCTTGCCTCTTGGTCTGGGTCTGCCTGGCTCAGAACCTCCTGCCCAGCAGGCACAGGGAGGGGGCAGCAGACTAGGGCAAGGCCTCCCCTCTGCCCTCACCTTGGGCCCTAGGGACATAGGGTGGGTTGGAATTGGGAGGGCAAACGGGGAAGGCAGATTCTGGTAGAACTGTTCTCCAGTGTAGCCAGCAATCCAGCCTCCACGCATTAGCCACTCTCATATGCGTGCAGGCCCTAAAAGGAGTCATGGGAGGGACAGGGGAAGCACTAGTGCTCCCCTCCCCTCCCTACAGTTTACCAGCAACACTGACAGCTCTTAACATGTGCCGGAAGCAGCATTTTCTGGTTTGCAAAGACCATTTCCCCACCCTGTCTCCTTCATTCCCAGTTGCTGATTAGGCCACTGTGGAGGGCAGGGACACACGACCAGAATAGCCCAAGGTCCCAGCCGAGTGAGGCTGGAGCCAGGAAGGGGAAGCAGGTGGCGGTGGTCACCTTCTATCACAATGAGATGGCTACATGTGCTTGATGCCTTTAAGTTCCATCTTATTTCATGTTCAGAAGCAACTCTATAAATCAGCCGGGCCTTCCAGGTGGCTTTTACAGCTGGGGAAACTGAGGCAGAGAAGGTTGAAGCTGGGCTGTGAGGTCTGGGAGTTGGGTCCTGGAGTCTACCCTCAATGCCATGTTCAGACCAGTGCCTGGCTCTGACCTGGGAGGACAGTTGGGGGGGGGGGCGGTCCTCCGAAGGTGATTCTGATCCATGCATGCACTCTGGCCGCCCTGGTTTGGAGGCCCCCATCATATGCACTGCTTCTCTGCAGGAAGACACCCCCCCCCCCCACAGCACCCCGCTCACCCAGGAACTGCTCAGAGCGCTCATCGGGAACCATGAGACCTGCAGCTTTTGGCCCAAAGGGCTCTTTCCTCTAGTTGGGTGGGCGGGAGGGAGGACGTGGAGGGTGGGTGTGGAGGGCTCCCCGAGAAGGAGGAAGGCGGCTCGGCGGGAAACAACAGGCAGAGAAGGTGAGGCTGGGGCCCTGGGGACTGTCAGGCGCCCCGACGCTCAGGCTTCCCTGGGTTGTATAATCAGCTGTCACTGCAGCGTTTCCCTGCGTCAGGCTTCGCGAGTACAGACGGAACATTAAACAGTGACTTCTTTATAAATATTTAACTCCCACTGTTTAGGAACTGCTCAGGGCGGGAGACAAAATAAGAGCTCCAGGCTGTCCGCTGCATGGCCCTTCTGTCGTGGTGTTGCATCGCGAGGGGCAGAGTTTTGGGGGGCGGAGGGAGGGGCAGCAGCTGTTCCGAAGCCTTTTGGCTCTCAGCCAGTAGGGTCTTCCGCCTGCGGGGGGCTGTGTCTGGGGACACCCATCTCTGTGTTCATGGAGCTGTTCAGACCTGGCCCAGCCTGTTTTGGAAGCCACAGCTCACATGTCTGCACAGTGGCTGGGATCAGCCCGGGTGCTGTTATTGGCATGGCTCCAGAATTCACATACCCCACAAGTCACCAACTCCAAGTGCATAGTCCAGTGGTTTTAATATGTTGGTGGAGTTGTACGAATGTCCCACCATCTATTTTGGAACATTTTTATATTCCGTGACCTGTATCCATGACCAGTCACCCCATTTCTCCCCACTGCCCCAGCCCGAGGCAAGTCTACCTTCTGTCTCTGCGGATTTGCCCGTTAGTCTGGGTCACATATGTGCCTCATTTTGTATGCACGGTCTTTCGTACGAGCTTATTTCACTTGGCGTAGTATTTCCCAGTTTCGTTCACGAAGCTTCTTTCGTGTGTCAATGCTCAGTTCTTTTTTATGGCTGAGTAGTATGTCACTATGTGACCATACCACACTTTATGTATCCATGCGTTGATGGACATGTGGAAGCGGCACCTCATTCGGAAACGAGTCTCCACGCTTCTGGGAAAGGCCTAGGAGGTTGGCATTAAGCGTGTGGTGGAGGTCGAGGTGTGCTCAGCTGGTAAGCTGTTAGCTTTTATTTCGCACTCCATGTGTGCAGACGCTGTCGGAGCCTTAACTGTTAATTCTGACCAACAGTGCCTGATGGTAAAATCCCTTGAAAAGATCTATGCATCTCCGGGGCCATCCTGCTGGGGTTTCTCTGAATAGGGGGATGGGACACTTAGTTTGTGTCTTTGGCTCATTTCATGGGACATCACACAGTGTCTGTCTTTAGGAGAGAGAAGCAGGGAAGAGACCCATTTTTGGATGAAATGCCCTTCCTGCTCTCCCATCTCCTTTCGGACACCTGTGCCGGGCTTCTTGGCGTCCCTCGTCCCAGCTTGTTGTCCCAGCTGCTTTAGTACTCATCTGAATGGCTGACTCAGGGCAGGCCCAGTGTCTGGCTTAGGCAGGAAACGTTCAAAAATGGGCATTCTTATCGTTGCTGGTCATCTCCTGGTCATCCAGTGATGACTAATTTAGTGGATGCTGTTGGTGTTCTGACCCCAGTCCCCTTCATGGGACGGCACAGTCACCTCCCAGTTGCTGAAGTTCACGGTGCTTCATGCTCCAGAGATTTGTTTCCTCATCTAAGATTTTGCTCACCCCCCAGCCCCCCTCCCCAGCCCCTGCTGACAGAGGTTCAACAGGCAAGCCCCCTTGTGCTTCCAACCACTTTGTGGTGCCGTTCATGTGCCAGAACTCCTGTGGGCTCAGGCCGAGGCTGGCATCGAGCTGAGACCAGGTCCTTGCTGAACACCCCTTCCTCGGGCCGGCCTGCGCCCCCCCACTCCCTTTCTCCTGTGCATACTCTCTAATAAATAGGCAAAAAAGAATTCCCATCTCCGGGGGCGCCTGGGTGGCTTGGTCAGTGAAGTGTCTGCCTTCTGCTCAGGTCATGATCCTAGGATACTGGCATCAAGCCCTGCATCTGGGTCCTTGCTCAGCAGGGAGTCTGCTTCTCCCTCTCCCTCTGCCTGCCGCTCCCCCTGTGTGTGCACACCCTCTCTCTTTTTCTCTGCCAAATAAATAAATAAATAAATAAAATCTTAAAAAAGAAAAAAGAAAAAGGAATCCCCATCTCAGGACCTGTTTCCAGGGAGTGCACCCTAAGACCCGATCTGGTAACAATGTCCCTTCCTGGGACCCCTCTGATGCCGTTGAGTCTTGGAGTTTCTCTGCCTGAGCTTCCTTCCTGGCTTGGCCCACTGAGTGTTTTGTTTTGTTGGATTTGGTTTCAAAGTCTTTTCAAGCTAATCAGACACTAGGAAAGGTCTGCACTGAATCACAGTTCTGGCACTGTCCCTCCTGTCTCCCTCCCTCCCTCCCCCCACTACTTCCTCTCCACCCCCTGCCCCCCTCCCATTCCCTTTCAGCATCCTTTCCTGTGTCAGCAGTGACCTCAGCAGAAGCACTGTATGGAGGCACTGTAGCCTTGGTTCCAGGCAGCCCTGGGTCAAGGGCAAGCCCGGCCACCCAGTAGCCAGGTGATCAGTAGTGTTCCTTCTCCAGGCCTTACACTTTGCCATCCGCAAACTGGACTGGTAATCTCTCTTCCCTGCCCCTGTGGGGAGGGTTAAGATCGTGTGGGTGAGTGACCCGGGACAGTGATGGGTATTGAGTCGATACGTGGTTCACAGAGGCTGCAAAAATGTCCCCAAGAACTCCTGGGCTCCTGCACCCCCTTGGGTCTTCAGCCTTGTCAGCCAGCTGTCACCTACCCAGGCCCTTTTCATGTTGCATTGCTTTTGCTCACCCTGTGCCTTCTTCCTGGGTTGCTTTTCCTTGTCTCTCTGAGCCTGTGGAAGGAACCCCACGGACGCCATCTGCTCCGAAGAAGCACGCTTGGGGACCTGGCAGGCAGGGTCGGACTTCCTAGTGTGACACTTCTTGCCAGAGAGTGTGGGACCTGTAGGGCTTCTCTTCTTCAGGATATCACTGCCTTCGTGAATGTGCTGGGTGTGTGGAGGAGGTGTGTGTTCCGGGGTCAGACTGGGCTTCTAGCCCCGTCCCTTCCCCAGCAGGACAGCTTGGGGGAGTGGGGGAGCTGAGCCAACTGCTCCCCTGTAGAATGTGGGGCATGTTTTAGGGAGGCTGTCAGCGATGGTTTCCCAATAACCTGGCAGCTCTGGATCCTTCAGCAGCTGGAAGAGTAAGGAACTCCCAGACAAGCACAGGGGATTCGTAAACGCAGAGCTGTGTGCGTGAACATCGGTGGGTGAACCAGGCTGTTGCCCCTCTGGTCTCCTGAGGGCCCAGGGGCCATCCGTCCCTGCCAGAGCTCGGGCCCACAGAGCTGAGTTAAAAGGGGGAACCTAAGAACTATCACATCCTAGGAAATTGGGACTAGGCTCGATTCGGAGTTGTGGCTGTTGCTTCCAAGGGTCAGCCCGGAAGGCATTGACTCTGTGAAGTCCAGCACCCACTGCCATCCCTCAGAAGGGCACAGTGAGCAGGGGGGAGGTGACCGATTGAGGCATCTTCCCTGTCTCTCTGGCCCTGCCTCTGACTCTGGCACCCTGTCCCTTCCCTCTGAAGGGACACAGCACTACTCACAACCTGGCCCGCTGCGGTGGCTGCGGACAGGGGCCGAGAATAAGCTTGTGCCCGCGGCAGCCCTCCAAATACAGCAGGGCTGGGTTGACCTTTAAATAGACGGGCTCTGGGCCACTCAGTTCCTGGAAGTTTGAAGAAAGTCGGCCTTTCAAGTGATGTGACTTCCAACCTCAGGAAAGATCCCTGTGTTTGCGAAAGCCATAATTGACTGCTGCTTTTCACTTCATTATACGTGGCTCTGCAGCCAGTAGGAGCCAGCATGCCAGGGTTAGGAGGGGAAAATCCTCAAGTATTTTAATATACCCCTTCTTAGGAGCAAGATAAACATATGTATTGTACTTTGCAACAGAGGCAGGGGGTGGGAAAGGGAGAGGCCTGGCATCGCATGAAAGGTCTTTTTAAACTGAACTCTGAGGTTTGTCTTTTTTTCCCTCTTTTCTTTTTCTTTCTTTTTTATTTTTATTTGTAAGCAAAGCTGGCATGAGAGAAAGATGCTAGGATCTCTTTGGCTGTGTAGACTCTGAGCACCTCCCCCACCCCCCGACTGCTGACTGCTCTCTTCTCTGGGTCAGAGACTACCCTCCGGTGCCTTCCCACACCTGGTGAAAAAGGCCTGGGTGATGGCTGTCATCACAGCCGACTGAGGTGATTTACTTTTGTCCAGGAAGTCTTTCCTCCAGCTTTGGCTTTGCAGTTATGCAAAAAAGAAAAAAAAAAAAAGGAAAAGTTAACGAAGATGCATACTGTGAATCCAATCATGAGAAACTATCACACAAACCCAAACTGTGGGACATGCTTCTACCTAATGGTCCTATAACCTTGAGAAGCATCAGGGTCATGGACAGACCATGTGAAGGTGAAGGACAGACAGATAACTGGTTCCAGATTGGAGGAGAGGGATGAGGTGTGACAGTTTGTTGCAGGGCTCGATTGTGGGCCCTCCACTGATTTGCACGGACAGAGGGTGTGACGTTTGTGTGTGTCTGCATCCCCTTCCTGGTCATGCTGGTGGGCTGTGGTTCTCAGCAGAAGGCCCTCCTTTGGAAAGTAGCCACCCGAGTATTCTGGGGCACTGGGGCCTTGGCCAGCCACACGGTCCCATGTGGTGTAAGGAAAAATAATTAGCACCGTGCTCCCAACTTTTGTCTAAGTTTGTGATTATTTAAAAAAATATAATAAGGGTGCCTGGCCAGCTCAGTCAGTAGAGCATGTGGCTCTTGATTGCAGGGTCGTGAGTTCGAGCCCTACATTGGGTGGAGAGCCTACTTAAATAAATAAAAATTCAACTAACCAACGGAAAGGGACAGATCCCTTTTGTGGAGAGTAAAACACTTCTCTGTGTCTGTTTTCCCGGGTTTCAAAATAAAGGCCATGTATCGGAGCATGCGTAAGTGCCCTTGTGAGTGTCCACATGTACGTGTGTATGATGGTGTGTATGAGAACCTTGGTGGGTTCTCAGTCGGAAGGGACACCGTGAGCACAGGGGCTCGAGCAGGCCCCTGCAGGCCCCAGTGTGGGGCCCTGCAGGTTTCTTCCCGGCCTCGTACGTGAGCTCCATACCTACATGCAGAGCAGCGGATGGATTTGCAGGCTGCCGGGAACTGACTCCTTGGTGGCCTTATCTCTCTGCCTTGTCAATGGCACCGAGACCCATGGCTGTGCCACTTGAATTGACCTGAGTTTGAAGATTCTGTCCGGGTCTGCCAGCAGCTTCCTACGACTGCAGCAAGAACTTAGCGTTTCTCATTTCCATGCCTCTCTCCTCTGCTGGCTGCCCTCAGGGAGGTCTTTGTCCGATTTCACAACACGGTGTTGGGGATCGGGGTGTGCGGGGTGGTGGAGGCTGGGAGCCTGGCCCCCACCCTGAGCCCAGCTTAAGCACCAAGCCACCCGGCCACCCAGTGGGTGCACGCAGCTGAAGGTCAGATTCACTGTCAGTCCCGAGCCAAGCAGGCCTGTGAGCCAGACCTCTCTCTACCACCCTAATAAAGCCAGTGTTTACACAGGGAAGAGGTGCTCATCAGATGTTTTTGCCAATCCCCAAATACGGCCATGGCCAGAGTGTGAGGGGTGCTTGTTATGTAAGGCCCGTGGCCGGTCCCGGACAATGCCACTTCCTCGCTTGGCGTTGTGTAACTGCCTAACAACGAGTTACTCATTTCCTCTGGAAGACTTGGCAGGTCGCTCTGCCCGGTTTCCTCCTCCTGCCACATCCCTGGGCTTCCTCTCCTGAACGCTCTCCAGGTTCCCAGGAACACCACCCCCCAGGGCTTTGGCTATGGATGGGAAAGGGCGTTTGGAGCAGGGCCTGTGTCCTGGCTGGGAATGGCATGCGCCTGCAGCAAAAGGGGGTCCCAGCCACAGGTGTGGGGAGCCCCTGGGGTGCAGGTGGGCAGCTTAGACCATCAGGCCACGCTTCTGCTCCTCCCCCAATCCTGGCAGGTGTGCACCAACTTGCCTCTCCTCTGTAGGTTTTAGCTCCTTCCTTTCTGCCCCTCTCCTGGCAGAGAGATGGATGAAGGGATGCAGGGACGATAAAAGGGAAGGCTGAGATGAATTTCCCTCAGTGAGCACGAACAGTGTATGGCATGCAGAATTTTGGAATGCATGAGTTTTCTTTCTGTCCTATCTACAAGGGGAACATGAACACTTGGAGACCAGTCCAGCATGCTCCCCTCCAAGCACCAGCTTTATCACAACCCCCCCAGAAATGGCCGCATCCTCGCCTTCCATGGGCACATCACTGGACTCCAGTTAACCCTGTGCAGGTCAGCTGTTTTGGGGGCAGTTTGCCTAACGAGTCCAAGCTACAGCCCTGCTAGCTACACTCAAGGTCTCCATCGTCAGTGAAAAACAACCACACACACACACACACACCCCTCTGTCTTGATATGGGCATGAACACAAACACACACCCCACACAAACACATGCTCGTCCACACACGTCTATATGCCCCCAGTGCGTGAGGTGCATCGTGTTAAGGGACTGGCCTATTTAATTTTTCCTTTCCCATTTACCACCTGTAAAAATTTAAGAATTAGGAATCTATTTATAAGAACACAAACCCTAGTTAGTAGTTCCTTTCATGGGTTATCTTATTCTCCCAACAACCCTGGAGGTTGATGGTTTTATTCCTGTTTTATAGATGGGAATGGATCCGTTGTGCAGCTCAGTGTCCCTGATGTCGTATAGTTCCTTTGTGTGCTGGGTTTAGCGAGGAGACTCCGCCCTGCTTCCCGCCTTCCCATGGAGAGTGCCACTGTGAGCATAGGTCCCTTGGCTGAGGGCTCTGCAGGAGTGAAGACCCTGTGTGCGTGTGGGTGGGCTGGAGACAGGGAGGCTGGTGAGGACTGCTGGGGCACAGAGAGGTCTTCCTGGGTTTGGTGAGGACAGACCCTAGAGACACTTGCTCAGGTGTGGCCACCCCGAGACCAAAGGGGTTCTGTTTGGTCTGCTCCCTGTGTCTTCTGGGCCTGACCATGCTGAAGAGCCTGGGCACGGGAGGTCAACAGAGCTGGGTGCAGGTCTTGCCACCGCCGCTTTCTAGATGAGTGACCCTAACCACATTTGCTTAGCTTCTCGGGTCCTGTGTTCTTCATCCATGAAATGTGAGGGGTTGTCACCTGTGTCTCAGAAGGCGAGAGGGTCAGGTGAGGTGGGCATGTGACTCCAAGAGCAAGCTGTCACCTAGCTGTGGGTGTTCACGGAGCTGTGTGCTGCCCATAAGTCGACACTAGGAGTCACGGGACGGGCTTCGGTCATGGGGTGCACAGCCAGCCCCTTTCTCTGCACCACGGCAGGTCTCCTTTGCCCCGGTATTGGCTGTCTGCTAAACGTAACTGAGCAGGTGGCTTTCGTATTTACAGAGGGGCAGAAGAGCTTCCGTCTCTCGGGCATTTCACCGAGTGACAGTGACTGCGTGAAGTTCTTCTGGGGGGCACGATCCTGCTCATTCAGTCATTTGACTAAATTTCGCAGACACCTCTGGGTACCCGTCTTGGGCGGTCAGTGAGACAGCCGTATCTTCATCTCCCTCAAGCTGCCAGCCTGGTGGTGGGGTAGGGTGGTGCCCACAGGGAGTCTGGCCTCCCAGAACCCTTCCCTCCGTGCCGCCTCCTCCCCAGAAAGGTCTGAGCTCTGGATGATTCCAGACCACTTCCTTCAGCCAGCACAGCTCCCCTTATGCCTGCAGGGGTGGTTTACAGGTTCCCTCAACAGCTTTCAGCACTAAGACTTCACTCTTGGGATGCAGAGCCACGCGGAGGTGCTGGGAAGGTGATTGGAGCTACGTTCATGGTGTTCACTGGTCAGCGGTTTACCAGGGAACCGAGAGCTGGGGCGGAGTTGACATTCTGGTCATCGCTTCTCCATTCTCCACTTTGGTCTCTGTGCGCCAGGTGAGCTTGGGTGAAGGGTAACCTCGGGCAGTCCTGTTTTGTTATCCTGGCCTCCTCTGGATGCTCCAGTGTCTGCCCAGGCCCTCTTCGGTTTCCTCTTCTTTCTTAAGCCCCCCTTCCCTCGGGAAGGGGGTAATCCGTGTGCTGTTTACTGTGCGCGCGCTGCTGTCCTGTGCTATTGCCCCATCACTGTTTGTTTCTGACGGTTACTTTGCCGCCTTTTTTTTTAGAGAAGTTAGGTCAGTCTGTGTGCATGTGTGCAGGTCTCCTCTAGGTGCCCCTGGATGGAGCAGCTGCCATTTCTAGTACCTACGGCGTGCAGGGCCCTGGGGTGGGGGTTTGCATTCACCAACACTGAGACAGCCCCTCAAGGACCAGTGTTGTTAACGTCCCCTGTTGCAGAGGAGGAAGTAAACTTCAAGGACAGAGAGCGAGGGCCTTGCCCGAGGTCAGTGTCGGTCATGTCAGAGTCACATTTAAACCCAGGGTTCTGGGTGCACAGAGCAGGGGAAGGTGAGGTGTGCACGGCCTGCACACACAGTGAGGGGCAGGTGACTTAACGTTGCTGAACCTCAGTTATCTTACCTGTGAAATGAAGTAGTAAGAGTACTCAGCCCTCGGGGTCATTGTGAATGTTTACCGAAGTCGGGTCTTCCCGAGGTGATGGAGAACAGGGTTCAGCATGCGGCACGTGCTGCGATGGGCTGGGGTTGTTATGGCCGTCCTGGGTCAGGTGGGTTGGGCCATCTGGTGACTCGCTGTGAGTGACCCGAGTGATGCTGAGCAGTGTCAGTGGAGGCTGGGGGCTCCGAAGGAGACTCCTGGCAGGGGTGGTCACATGGTGAGGTGATGCTGGAGGGGGTCCAAGTGAGCGGTGTCCTTGGGATGTGCGTAGGGCAGGCGGTGCTTTTCTTTGAGCATGACTGGAGCCCAGAAGGGGCTGTTTGTGCTGGGAGCTCCCCACCCTGTCGCCACCTTTGCTGTGCTTTGATGGTCTTTCTTAGAAAGGAGGAAGCCTGTGTGGGGTGTGGCTGCTGACTTCCTATGGCTGCCCCAATTCTGGCTATGCTGTGAGCCTGGCGGACTGTCAGATCTGCACCTCCTTTGCTCCTTTTGGCCCAGGCCAGGCCCGCAGGCTCTGGCTTTGGGGACGTGCATCCCTACCCCCTTGAGGGTTCCTCCTTGAAGGCCACAGGGGCCTGTCAGCGCTGCCCAGTGCTGGCCGTGTGCAGGGCCAGACTGTTCCCTTTCCTGCTTCTGTGTGAGTGGGGGGCTTGTGGGCACCTTCGAGTGGTGGGCACCCTGACGGTGGAAGCTGAGCAAGTGTCTGCCCTGCTGCCTGGCCTGGGGGACATACCCTTCTTTGTGACCTGGCACAGCTCCCCCTCTGCAGACCACCTATCCCCCCAGAGTAGCATCTTCCTCCTGGACATCCAGCTTGCCTTGGCTTGGAGTCTCCGTCTGTGTTCATACAGACGCTTTGGCAGAGCTTTGCACAGGAAAGAATGTGCCAATTGGGAACATGACCACTGTTGTCCCCCTTTCTGTCCCTGTTTTCAGCCCAGACTGAGTCACCCACCCATGTGGGCTTGCCATCTGCACCATTCACTGGGTCGTCATCTTCTCTGGTTCAGGTTCTTTGCTGGGGCACCGCTTGGCCTCTGCGAGTAGACTGCGAGCAGGGACAAGGAGCTGGAAGGTCTCGGGTGCCTGTCGGAAGATGCTCACACCTGCCTTATCGGCTGTCATCTCTCGGAGCACCGCACAGGCATGTTACTTATGTTCAGACTGAAGCTGAGACGCTGTGCAGTGTCACTCACTGAGAAAGCGACAGAGCTGGAATGTGACCCGCGGTGTTTCTGTCGTCCCCAGTCGTGACCTTTCATGTGCTCTGTCCTCCTCAAAGCCTGTTTGGAGATGGATGGAATGATGGCAGCTTCTCTCTGTTCCTTTCATCCTGGCACACGTCCTGGGCCTTCTAAAACTCAGCCTCTTTCAGGCCGGGCCGAGGCCACTGGCAGTGCCTGGCTTTACCGCCGCCTCAGGCCACATCCCGGGGTGTTTCCCGGTAGTGGAGCCATTCAGCCCGCGATGTGTCTTTGCACAGAGTTTGGGTTGGTGTGGGGTACAGGGTTCTCCTTGCCCCCCGTGCCCCTCCCATTCTGGATGTGGTGCCACCCCTAGGGGAGGCTCAGAGGAATCGACCATGATCTCATGGGAGCAAAGTTAAAAATCTCATCACTTTCCAGGAGAAGAAGTGTGTGACTGCACGCGGCTTCCGGCCCGAGGGGGTCCCATTCTGGGGCGGAAGAGCCTGGATCGTATCGGGTTTCTTCTTGGCCAGAGATGACACTTAACTCATGTCAGTGCTGTTTGCATGGGACCCCATTCAAGATGAACAGGAGAAGCCCAAGAAAATATGAGGGCTCACGATGGGAACTCAGGGCCTTCCCCTGTGCTTACATCCTTTGGCTCCAAATTTGAAAACTCCCAGCAAGACAGATTGCATAGATAGGTCACCTGTAAGATTCCTTTTTCTCTGTTAAAGTTTTTAAAGAAAAACAGCAAGGCCATTTGTTCTCAAAGCCACGAAACTGGAGAAGGCGTAAATGTCCCTGGAAATGAATGAAAGTCCCAGACTGTTCTTACAAATGGGTGGTATCTTGGGTTGCACCTTGTTATTTGTTTTTCTTTTTTAAAGATTTTATTTGTTTGATAGAGAGACAGAGAGCAAGCGCAGAGAGCAAGCGCACAAGCAGGGAGAGCAGCAGAGGGAGAGGGAGAAGCAGGCTTCCTGATGAGCAGGGAGCCCGATGAGGGTAGAGCTCCATCCTAGGACCCTGAGATCATGACCTGAGCCAAAGGCAGATGCCTGAAAAGTGAGCCCCCAGGTGCCCTAAGCACGCAGTTATTTCACCCCGGAGTCTGTGTGTGGCCGCGGTGTGGGCTCCATGAGGGCCACTCTTGTCACATGACAGAATGTTCCTTACGCTCCCAGAGAAGTTCCCGTTGCCTGTGTCCCTTGAGCAGTCCCTCCCTGCAGTGAGGTGGACAGAGCAGGCCTCATGGCCATATGACCGGTGGAGAGATGGAGGCCTGGTAGGACAGAACGATGTGGGGTGGTGAGATGGTGTGGGAGCCCCTTCTTTTTTCTGGTGTTTAATTTCTCGGTCTGTGAGGACTGGCTGTGGGACGTGGACTAGAGGCTCTTCTTGCTTCGTCTTTGTCTCTGCTATGGCTTCGTGATTATCGAGGAGGAGAGGGCTGGGTCTGTTTCAGCTACTCAGTGATTTTATCCTCCTACCTTTCTTCTCATTTAACCAAACTCTGTGGAGTTCCCCATTATATAGGTTGGGCTTCTGTCCTTCACCTACACCATGGCCCCACACCCTGATCTGAGCTGGGAACATGCACCAGCAAAAAGCATCCACCCATCATGGACAGAGGACGCGTGGGGTGGGCTGGCAGGGAAAGTCAGCTGGAAGCTGATCACATCGGGAAGCACTGAGCTGAGCCATGTAGGGGTTTCTCCAAGCCCCCAGGTCCCTGGGCATGCAGTGCTCTGCAAAGTCTGCCTTTGGTTCCCAGAGCACTTACAGTCCTAGCTAACCACACTCCACCACGCCTTGTTCTGAGGTATCTGGGTGTTCCTGCTGCAGGCCAGTCATCATAATGGTTCTTGGTAAGTGGGGGCTGAACCCACAGATTCTCTCCTTTGAGGACCCAGTGAACAGCTGTCTTGGCGTTTGCATTTTGCCACAAGGGACACTGAGAGTCGAAGAGGTGAAGTGGCTTGCTGAAGGCCATGGGCTGGTAAGAGATGACAGAGACGAGGGCTTAAGGCCAGGAAGGGCCTGTGGATTTTCCGTGTAATGCCCAGAGCCACAGAGCCTGGAGGAGGGAAAGTTTTTCCTTTCTTCTGGGTGAGTCCATGGTCATCTGCCTGCTGGAATCCCTGTTTTTCATCTTTCCCTGGGTCTCCCCATGGGGGGATAGCGCTCGAGCAATCAGAGTGTATGGTGCCATCGTCTGGGGTCCTCCTCCTGTGGCAGCCTGAACCCTGCATTTTTTGAGGTCTCAGGGGGCCGTGGGCAGGCCCAGATAGTGGGACAAGAGTTGTCTTGGGGAAGCAGCTAGTTCTGAACTGCTCGGAAAGCATTTCAGTATTTTAACATGATAGCAGATGGGTGGGTGCCTGCTGAGTGCTGGGCCTGGTCTCTCCAGGCTTGTAATTATTACCACCATCCAGGCCTGGGCTGGACAGAACTTTCCCCTTAGTTTTCCTGAGACAGGTTTTGTGTGTGTGTGTGTGTGTGTGTGTATCCATATCCCAGTTTCAGTTTAAAATAACTATGTCAAGAGAAACTCCAGGTAGAGTAATTCCAGCAGTGACTTCTACTGTCCTCTAGGAACTTGATTCGAAATCGTTCTGCCATGGACTGCAGGGCAACGTGGCAGGACCAGGAGTCCCTGGAGCTCTCCTCCCACTGCCAGGTCCTGGCCAGCCCCTTGCTGGTTCTGTGGCCTGAGGCACCATGATTTCCCTCTCTTGTGTACCCAACAGTGGCTGTGAATGCTTTTTACCTAGTGCGTGTGTTTTCTATGTCTACCGAGACAAATGACCCCAGACTTGGCGCCCCACAGCCTCATTTATTATCATGAAGTTCTGTGGGGTTGGAGGCCTGGCAGGGGTCTCACCTGGCTGGGATCAGGGTGTCTGGAGGCTGCACTCATTTGCAGACTCTAGAGGGTCTGTTTCCCTGCTCCTGCCAGTGGTTGGCAGATGTCACATCCAGGCATGTGTAGGACTGAGATCCCTGTTTTCTTGCTGGTTGTCAGCGGGGAGCTGTATCCGGCTCCCAGAGACTGCCCACATCCTTGGCTTGTGGCCTCCTCCCTCCATGGTCAAGTCCAGCAACGGTGTGCAGTGCCTCTCAGGGTTCCTTCTTCTTCCTTCTCATCTCTCTGGTCATGTTCTCTGATTTCAAGGATGCCCGTGATTAGATTAGCACACCCTGATAATCCAAACCAATCCCAGCTCAAGGCCCTTAGCCTGAATCATATCTGTCAGGAGGTGACAGAGTCACAGGTGCTGAGAATTAGGACTCGGACATCTCTTTTGTGTGGAGGCAGGGGATTATTCTGGCCACCATGCCCTAAGGGAACTTGTTGATACATGTGAAGTGCTTAAAAATGCTAGCTTGAAGCCTCCGGAATTGCCAGCATTCAACTGTGGACCTACAAAAAAGGTCACCTTATTATATCAAGTCTCTAGTAAATCCTCCGTGAAATTTCGCTTTTTTAATTCCAGTGATGGAAACTTCATGCTTTATTGAGCTGGTTTGCTGTTGCTCTAGTCTCCTGATAACTGGGTATTGCCTTTTTAAAAGTTATTATTATTATTATTATTTTGGTATTTTAACACTGATGGTGAATATCCTGATACATTTTGTGATCATCATGTCTTTAACAGACGGCTGATGTGGGGGGCCTGGGTTTTTTTCCTCTTTGCTCTGTATCTCCCCTCCCCTGGCTCAGTGCATGGCTCCTGTCCCCAGCCTCTGGCAGGCCTGGACGTGCCCCCCTTCCATTGCCAGCCCCTCTTCTGGAATATAGATGCGTAGTGGCACTTCATCCCTTTGGGACGTGGCGGTCCCTCTCCCTCTTCCAGGGACTGACCCTCTGGATTTTCTTGGGCCTTTTTTTCTTTGAAGCACGCATTTGCTGGCCCTGGGCCTGTGTTCGGGGATCAGTGACACAGGCGGCCTGGGCTCCAGGCCTCCATACCCGAAGACTTGTGGCTACCCTTGGGGTGTGGTCTGTGTCCCAAGCTCCTTCCTTCCCTGGGTGTGGTTCTTCATCACATAGCTGCAGGTAGGCTGGATACTCTGATCAGCTCCTACAAATCCCTGTCATGGAAGTGGGTGGGATCGACTTGCCTCGAACGGTGAGCTGACCTCTCAGCCCAGGTTTGTCTGCCCCGGGACCGCAGGAGAGGTACAGACCCCATTCTGTTTTTGTTTTTTATTTAATTTTATTTTTATTATATTATATTTTATTTATTTTTTGGAAGATTTTATTTGTTTATTCATTTGTCAGAGAGAGAGAGAGTGAGAACAAGCATGCAAGCAGGCAGAGTGGCAGGCAGAGGCAGAGAAAGAAGCAGGTTCCCTGCAGAGCAAGGAGCCCTATGCGGGATTCCATCCCAGGACCCTGGGATCATCACCTGAGCAAAGATAGTGGCTTAGCCGACTGAGTCACCCAGGCATGACTTTTTATTTTATTTCATTTTTAAAATTTATTTATTTGATGGAGAGAGACACACGAGAGAGGGAACAGAGTAGGAGGAGGAGAAGCAGGCTTCCTGCCAAGCAGGGAGCCTGATGTGGGGCTCTATCCTAGGACCCTGGGATCATGACCCGAGCTGAAGACAGATGCTTAATGACTGAGCCACTCAGGTGCTCCCAAAACCATTTAACACCTCTTGGTTGTGTGTAACCACTTAGCAAGTGGAAGGAAGGTACCTAATTTGTATCTTTGTGCATGGACACTGATACCATCCACCTGCTCCCCTTTGACCCAATAGCAGCTATCACCCATTCTACAGGTAGTAAACTGAGGCCCAGGAGGGTACCGGGCTTTCTTGCGGTCACACCAGGTACTGGTGACCGGGATTAGTGATGGGAAACTGGTGCGGTGGAGTGGAGTGAGCTGGGTTCAAGAGCTGACTTGGCTTCCCAGGGGTGCTTAGCAAGTGGAGTGACAGACCACCTGCAGCTCTGTTGTCTTTCAATGGAGCAGGGCCACTGGGATCAAATCCCGCTCTGAAGCTGGGCATCGGTTCTCCCAGCCTGGCTGCTGGTCTGGGGTGGTCCTTGGGGAGCCCAGCACTGAGGTTCGATAAGCTGACCTTTCACCTCTGGTTATTATTCTTGGGACTTTGGGGGATAAGCAGGGAGCTGGGCCTGGCCTGGGGCCTCCTGGGCAAACTCAATGACCTGTCTTCCCTGCTCTCTTTATTGTGTCTGGAGCCTTTCTCCAGAGGTCCTAAAAGAAGAGAAAGTGCTATTGTGGGGGCTTTGGGGCCTGAGGGTCTGGAAATGTGGCCGGGGATAAAAGGCAATGTTTTCCCAGCCCATCTGGTGGCTCTCCCTGGGGAGAAGGCACTCAAGTCCTCTGACTCAGAGAGTTCCCCTGTGCACTGGCCTCACCCCCCGATCCAGCCTAGGGTCTGACACACAGCAGGTTCTCAGCAGCGTTCAGGGAGAGCAGATTTCTCAGGAGGTCCTGGCATCATTACTTCCTGCACTGAATCAGCTCAAGTCTCACTTCTGGCCTAACCTTTGTGGGGCTTCTGTGGGTACCTTAGTCCCAAGAATGATGCATGTTAAGTTTTAATGCAAATTAATGAGTGCTATTTTGTTGTATTAAGAAACACAGAAGCTCTCCCTGGATGACATTCAGACCATGAAGACACCGAAGACATGTGGAAGGTCTAGAGCAACCTTGGTGTTCTTGACGTGTTGGACCAGATAACTCACTGCAGGGCCGTCCTGTGCACTATAGGATGTTTAGCCACACCTCTGGCCTCTACCCACTAGATGCCAGTAGTACCGTCCCTCCAAACCCCAGACCCCCAAGTTGTGACAATCCAAAGTGTTTGCAGACATTGTTCAATATTCCCTTGGAGAGTGGGGCCCAAATCACACTGTTGAGAACCAGCGGTCTCGATGTGTTTTCTCTCCCTGGCTGGTAGAGTTGACTAGACTCTTCCACAGAGCCTGGAGACAGAAGGGTTAACTGGTACTTTGGTCTAGGGACGAGAACCCTGAGTTAAGTGTTTAAAGCGAATTTCATTCCTTCTGTTTCGTAGCTGTGTGACATCGCGTCTATTACTCAACATCTCGGAGCGGCTTGCTCCTCATCTGTAAAAGACAGAAATAATCCCATGCCCTTAAGGACTTTTAGGTGATGAAGGATAAGGTGGTCAAGGGCTTCACATTCCATGGGTGCTCAAGAAAAGTAGGTGCCTTATTTAGGATTGGTCACAGAAGGTATCTGAAGGAAAGCGTATCTGGCTCTTGTGCAAGATTCATTTGGCTGTTTTTGTGTTTAATTATAGAGAAGGGAATGTAAGTTATCAAGATCTCAGCTCTAAAGCTGGTGTGACCGAGGGGCTGAGCACAGTCAGCGTTTGAAGAGGCCGCTGCGGGGTGGGTTTCTGCGGGAGCCACGTGCTGGCCGTGTGACCATGCTCACATTTCGTCATCTCAGTTTCTTCATCTGTGAAATGGAGGCAATAAGACTCCTGACCTCACAGGGCACTGTGAGGCTTCAGCAAGATCACAGCGAGCATCTGCCCACTGCTGTTCTCGTCCGGAGGTGACCTTTGAGGCTCTGTTGTCCAGTGCTCTGTTGGATGCTGGACTGGGCCCTTCGCCAGCTCTGAGGTGGCTTATCTGGGAGACTTCCTGGGGAGTGCACTGGGTGCAGCCAAGTGTGGGAATTTCTTCTTTCTCCTCTGACTTTGGGTCTTCCATGATTTGGATCTCTCTGCCATCACTGTCTCATGATTTTAATGGTGTCCTGGGCTCCATTCCGGAGGATCAGGCATTGGAGGGGATGGTGGGCCCCCAAAACAAAGACCAAGGCGCCAGCTAGTTCCCCCTGTCACCGGTGCTAAGGATGGTGCCCGCGGCAGGAACTGTGGCCATATGGCCAGCAGGATGTCTCGTTGGGAACAGTCCGCCTGGCCCCTTTGAAGCAGTTTTAAGACCAATTTGGTAACTTGATTTGGAAAGTGGTATCTGACTCCGAGGGTGCTGGCGGCTCATTAGCCGCCTTCTGGGCCCCGCAAATTGGGTTAAGTGGAATGAAATCGCTTCTCCCCTCCCTAGGCTCATGGCTGAGGTCCAGGCCCCATTGTAATGAGAACCTCTACTGGGCAAAGGACATTGAAAAGCTTTCCGGGGAGTCTGGCACTCTGTTTTCATCTGTGAATTCTGCTTTTCCCTGGAGGGCAAAGCAGGAGGCTGATAAGACATGAAAATGAGGTAGGTGAGTGAGTGCAGAGCCGGGGAAGTCGGGGCAGAAGAGAAGGAACAATGAACAGTCAGAAGCATTTTTCAAGGGCTGGCTATCCTTTCCCTCTTGAGATACTGCGCTTGATGCCTTTCCTTTCTTCCTTCCGTCCCCCAGCCCCCACCCCCAACATAAACAGTGCTTCAAGGAACATTCTCCTGTTCCCCTGGGTACATGTGTGAGCTCGCCTCTAGGGTTCACACCCCAAGGTGACATTGCTGCCTCCTCATGAACGTTCTCCGTTTTACAGGTACTGCCAAATCTTTCCAGAACAACAGAGCTGAATTGTACTCCCACCCTCTGTTCACAGGAGCCCCATTTTTCCCACCTGGTTACCCACATTCCACACATCAGATTTTCACCATTTTGCTAATCTGACAAGTGAGATGCAGTTTCTGATAGTTTCCCTGATGGCTAGGGGGAGAAGGTCCCCCAACCTGTCCGTGTGCACCTGGAAGGAAGGACCCAAAGGCAGCCTGAATCATCACGGCCCCCTGCTCATCCCCTGACTCGCAGGAAGATTGATCGATTCGTCATCCCTATCTGAAGTGAGTCCCCTGCCCAGTTCTTGTTTGTTGGCGAGGGATGTCCATTTCAGACCCACCACTGAGCCATTTTCTCCAGCATTGAATGGCACAGGGTTCTGCTTTCTTTGGGAAATTATCCCACTGTTCATCCCATTCATTGATTTTTTCCCCCCTCCCTTTCAACTAACCCATGTGTACTGAGCATTTTGTTCAGCTCAGGATGTGGAAGGAAAGTCCTGGGGTCTAGGCTGGCTGCTAGGACTCTTGATGCCTCACCCTTTATCAGCCCCATGGCCCAGAGTGAGACCCGCGACCTTTCCAGGCGTCTGTTTGTTTCTCTATACTGCAGGACTGAAACTGCCATCCTCACAAGTTGGTGGTGCACAAGATGCCTGTGCAGACCACCATGGGCTAAACGACTGCTGGTCTCTGGGTCCAGCCTCCCCTGGCTTGGGTTAGGAGGCCACGTGGCTGTGGGCGGAGCTCATGGTGGCTGGCCGTCCTGCTCGTGCTCGTTCACCCCAAGATGCCAGGTGATTATTATGTACCGACTACACCTTCCATTCTATGGGACCTTATATTAGATACTATTCTAACTGCTAGGGATATAAGGATAAGCAAGCACAGAGACGCATTCTGCCCTTGGGTAGCCTATAGTCTAGTGGGGGAGAGAGCAAAGCATGAAGGATTTGTTCAGTGCTAAGAAACCATCTTCACGTCTCTCAGATGTTTCCAGGTGACCTTGTCATTCAGTAGACAGGAAGCGGTGGTAGTCTTTATTGCTTTGATAACTGTGGTTTGTCTCTGAGTGAGTGCTGATCCCCAAGGAGGGAAAGAAAAGAGACCATGGCAATCAATAATATTAATTGGGAATAAAAAGGATGGCTTACATTTACTGAGCACTTACTGGGTGTCAAACCTTCTTATAAGCGTCTGGCATGACTAAGGCAGGGAATACTATTATCCTGCTTTTCTAGGTAAGCAAGCTGAGTGCACAGGGACAGTCTGCCCACAGGGCCAATGCCAAGGGGTCCAAATTTGGGAACGGTTTCTTCCTTTTATCTGACAGTATCTGTGGCGCTCCCATGTTGCTCGCATCTCTGCAAATCCCAGAAAAGCGAGTCTGGCCGTCTTCAGCCTGCATTTGATGCACGGCCATGCCTCTCCCCTTCTGACACTATTGCCTTGTTCTTGAGTGCCCTTTCCCCAGTTTCTTCAAGCAGCAAGCTCTAGGAATGATTCTGTTCATTTATATAATAGGTATTAATTAAAATTAAGACTTTGTTTTCATAGCGCCTTTGGGAAGTTAAACCCTTGGTCACTTTCTCATGATGTGCGTCTTATTTATGATGAGGGGTGATCTGTTGTTGAAGGCCAATCACATGGCAATTTTTTCTCATCTTATAGCAACTAGATGGGTATTTTCTTCATTTGCATGAGGAAATAGAGGCTCAGAGAGGTTCGGTAGATCACCCGAAGTCACACAGCTGGGTTGAATGGATTCAAGACCCCAGATGTCTGGCTTTTGATGTCTGCATCCTTATTCCCTTATGGGAAAATAATCGGGTCAGTGAGATCAGATGCAGTTGGTCAGTGTGAAGAGATAGTTACTGTTCCCCAAAAGCTGATGGAGACTGGGTAAAACACAGCTGTGAATAAGCTCTTTGAAACTTCTTTTGTCCTGGAACCCTATGCTGTTTTCTGACCTTTCTGCTGCTCAGCCCAAGGCCAGGTAGGCTCAGAGAGCCTGCAGATCTGCAGGTCTCCGCTTGCTCACCTCGGAAGTGGGTATAGTTGTGATGGCCTCTTTTACATTTGGGAAAATGGGGAAGTCTCGGAGCTTCTCACCAGCTCGGCCGCTCAGTAGCTTTGTTACCTGGGGCAGGTTTCTGGACAAGTCTGGAACTCACCCTGTGTGTGTGTTGAGTAACTACCACAGGCTGAGTCTGGTGACAAAAGAGGAAAAAAGAAAGTCTCACAGTCCATTGACATTTCCAAGAACCTGTGCTTTAAGTGGTGGAGGACATGGCACGTGCTGGTGTTTTCATTCTCTCGGGCAGCTCTTGAGTGATGAAGCACTTCCAAGGTAGAAAACTCACAGAGCTCCTCGTTGTATGCTAATTCCTGGTGGAAGGGCAAAGCAAAGGTCTCCTTCAGATTTCGTTCTTTGTTCACTCTGGTTTCTTCATCACCGACCTGGGGAGCTTGATGGCCTGTGGTGGCTGATTGTGTCCCCTCTAAAATCCATATGTTGAAGTCCTGACCCCCAGGACCTCAGAATGTAATGGTTTTAACCTAGGGTCTTCAAAGACATGATTGAGTTAAATGAGATCATTAGGGTGTATCCTAATCCAGTGTGACTGGTGTTCTCACAAGAAGAGGAGAGTAGGACACAGACCTGTACGCAGCGAAGACCACAAGACGACACGGGAAGATGGCCATCTGCGAGCCATGGAAAGCAGCCTCATAAGAAACCAGGCTCTGGTGCCTTGGTCGTCTAGTCTCTAGAATTGTGAGAAAGGACATTTGTGTTGTATAAGCTGCCCATTCAGAATTATGCGTCTGGCAGCCCGAGCTGACCGACAAGTGACCATGGGCAGCTCATCCTCTCTGAGCCCCTTTGCCTTGGCTTTGAGAGGGGCGTTAGGATTTCTGCCTCACAGGCTAGATCGGGGTGAGACAGAGTGGCTTACAGGCATTGGTGTTCACTATTGGTCTAGCCGTGTTCTTAGCCCTTTCTGTGTCTCAACATGCTTAGTGCTCATGTGCACCCTCTCAGGGAGGGGGAGGGGTGGGTATTATTGTTCCCATTGCACAGATGAAGGAAGTGGGGCACCGAGCTGTTACTTAACTTCCCTGATGCTATTCAGAAAGCAGTGGGCAGCCAGCACATGGACTGTTGCGTTCCGTCTCCGGAGCCCGCCTAGCGAGCTGGCCACTATGTGATCCTGGCTCCTATCGCAAGGAGACACCGTGTACAGAAAGGAGCCTACACAGGAGGGCCTGGCCCAGCGGCAGTGTGGAAGGAAGGTAGATGCCCTGGGTCTGGAACTTCTCTTGTCTGCACTGAGCTGATGATGTGTAGATACCAGGAGTGCTGTGTCCACCCCTTGTGTGTGTGTGTGTGTGTGTGTGTGTAGCTGTCTGCCTTCTCCCCTCCCTGTTTTGGGTCCCAGCACCTCCTTCTCTGTTACTCCACGAGCCTCCTCTCACTGTTGATCCTCCCTCCTCATCCCTGATCTTAATTGACTTTGGCTTCTGTCCCGGAACAGCCTGGCGCCTGGACCTGCAGAGCCCTGGTCGCACCTCAGATGGTAAGCAGAGGGTGGCTTTTATTAAACAACACGTGCCTGTGAGTCCCTCCTCTCCTCCCTGGCCCCGGCCCCGACCCTGCCTTTGCCGCCCTTTGTAGTTTTTAGGGCTCTGGACTCTGCCTCTGATACAGAGCATCTCTCATCACTGGCAATGGAGTGTCAGGCCCTGGGGACCGGGAGGCCTGCACCAGCTCCGGGGTTACTCAGGCCTTATGGTAAAAACGCATCACCCTGAACGCGGGCCAGCCGAAGCTGGGACCCACCCCTGCCCTGCCGCGCAGTCGAATCCCGCAGCCAGGCCTTAGTCACTGGCCAGATCGACTCTCCTCCTCCTTGCTGAGGCCAGCCCCTCCTTGGACAGCCCTGCTTCCTGGCCCAGCTCCGTGCCGGAGTGCGTAGATTCTCCCTCTGACTTCCAGCCAGGCCAGAGCTCATTTGTCGAGCACTTCCCAAGTGTCAGCTGCTGTGCCGGCCGCTTTACAAACCTCTTATCTTCTCATTTGCTTCTCTCAGGAGACCTCTAGGGCAGGGGCTCTTCCCATCTCCCTCCCACGGAAGAGGAAGCCAGCTCAGCCTCACCTCTCACAAGACAAAGTAGCTCATCTGACTTGGGTGATGCTGGGTGCCAGGCAGCTGGCTAGACTCCCTTGAGCCCTTGCATGCACGTGCCACTGCCGTGATGCCTGCTTCACGGCGGGAGACCAGACCCGGGTGTTTCTGGACTCCCTGGCTCGACCAGGCATGGGGTCTGCCTGTCTAGCCTGCACCGCAGAGCTGTCCTGTAATGTGAGGAAATGTCAGCGGAGGTTTCCAGGTGGGCCTGGCCAGTCCCAGACTCTAGAACATGAACGTTCCCCACTGTCCCCAGGGCCTGTGTGGGACAGACGGGCGGAGCCTCCCACTTTCTCAAGTGGAAACCATGGAAAGAGCTGTGTGGTCGCCAAGCACAGGCGGCAGATTTGCTTTAGAGACTCTGGGGAGAAGAACTGGCTGAGGAGTGAGGAGACAGCTGGGAGTCACAAATGGCAGAGATAGGCCTGGCAGCACTGACCTTCACTCCGAGGGCCTGGGCCCTTCCTTCCTGGCCCCTTGGCACATGCCCAAGGCCAAGGCTGATGCCCGAGACCAGGCCCCCGTGAGCTCCCTGGGTCCACAGTCCACCCATCCCCTCCCCTGTCTTTCGCGGTCCCCAAGAGGAACATCCCCCCTCGAAGAGGTGGGGGGACAGTGGAAGTCAGTGCCTGCCTGCTCAGCACTTTCACAGACGTGATCTCATTCCATTGAGCAATCACGTGGGAATTCAAGCCCCCCATTTCAGTGAAGGGGAACTGAGGCTTCCACAGAGGGGAAGTATCTGCCTGGGAGCCGGTCCCTGCTCCTGCTGCCCCACCGTGCGGCCTGAACCCTGCAATCCTCCAGCGAAGGGCCCCTTCCCTGCACAGAAGTGTCCAGGCTCGTGTTCATCCTTCTACTCAAGCCCGACTGTGGGCTTGGATGCAGGGCTGTGAGTGGGGGGCTCCGGCGGGTCGGCGCGTGGAGTCGATGTAGGACTTAGAACGATCAGAAGGAAGATAGCCTCCCAGTGTGGGGCAGACATCTGAGTTGCATCGGGGGATCGCAGAATGGTCCCAAGATTAGAGCAGAATGAGGCTCTGGGAAGGAGATGTGACAAGGCCTGTAACAGAGGGGAGCAGTGACAGCAACAGCGGCCAGCCACGGGCAGTCGTGTGCCTCATTAGAGCCTCATGGTCCCCATGGTACCGGTCCTTGGCATCGCCCTCGTGGGAGAAAGCTGCTTGCTCCATCTTTGCAGACTGAGCAGCACATCCAGGATTCAGCCCAGAGCCGACCCCAAACCTCCCTTCTTCCCTTCCTGCTTTTGGTCCTTAGAAAAACAGAACAGAATTTCTTCAGTATTGCTCTAGGAAAGGTTATTTAAAAAAAAAAAAAAATTCTTTCTGCGATGCCTGGCTTGTGATAGATTGCAGATCAAGAGCCAGATCTTGGGTCTTTGCTGCCCAAGTAGGCTCAGAAAGGCCTCTCCCCTGTCAGGGATGGCTGGGGGAGCTGCAGTTTCACTGTCTCAGCAGAGATGGAGGGACCTGTTAACCTGCCTTAGAAGCTAATAAAAAATCCCAGTGAGATCATGTCTGTTCAAGCCCTTTGAGCTCCCTGAGCGCTGAGGCTGCATTAAGTCGTACCCTTGTTATGGCTTACTCAGCAAAAACGTCCCCAGGGCTGCAAAGCCCACTTTCTCCTTCCAGCCCCCTTGTTTCCTTATGTATTTTATTTGATGCTTCCTTTGCCTCTTGAATATCTGCTGGGTTTTCACTAACCTGCTCTCCTCAAAGGCACGGGCATATGTTGGGCACTTCTGTTGAGGTAAGCCTGGTGTATCCGTTGACTCCTTTAGACCTCACGGCCATCCTGGGAAGTGAGACACATGTACACCCGTTTGCAGGTGAGGCACCCGAGGACCAGGCGGGAGAGGTCGACCAGGTCACGGCTTAGAGCAGTGAATCCTCTCCCCGACTGTGTTTACCCCGTCATGCCTTGCCCGGATCAAATCATGTCTGCATTTCCCATATCATTCTCTGCAGCAAACAGAAGCTGCTCTGCTCTTCCTTAACAGGAGGAGGGGAATTTGGCCCTGAGATAATGGTGATGGTACGTTGCTCATTTTTGCAGCAATGCCAGGGCTGGGTCATTTTTGTCCTTTTGAGTAGTTCTGGAGAATCTTGGCTGCGATCTGCCCCACCGCAGTGCCCCTGTGCAAGAACACCTCTCCTTGGCTCTTCACGTGTGGGGAATGGGCAGGTGGCTTTGGGGTTGCCCTGAGGACCTGACCCGAGGCCAGCTCTGCAACCTCCATCGTTAAAATCAGGAATCATTAAATCATTACATCTTTGGAATGCCTTTATCAGGGGGACTGTCAAGAGAGATGGAAAAATAGTTCGTAATAGCCAACATTTATTGAGTGTTTACTGTGAGCTAACCACTTCTGTGGAAGCATCTAATGTTGGGTCTGGCAGGAACTGCACTGCCCACACTCTTTCTAAGCTCACCATGAAATCAGTTGAGCAGGCGATTTGCTCCCATTTTACAGACCAGGAAGTTGGGGCTAAAGCTCAAAGTTACAGAATTGAGGCTAAAACCCAAATGTCCTGACTCAGAGGATGAAATATTCCCCTTCCAATACTTTAAAAAAAAAAAAAAAAAAAATCTTGTGTGAGCCCATTTCCATGTGAATTTCCTAGATGACTGGCTTTTTTTGACTAGAGCCCAGATAGATGGGCCAGAAGCTGCCTGACACACCCATCCCCCTTCCCAGTGGAATTCCAGCTGCAGAAGACACAGAAAAACCAAGCGTGGCCAAGGGGTGTGGCTGTAGGACTTTGGAGAAAACCCCCACCAAAGTTCAAACAGAATAATCTGGAACACCTCTCAGTTTGTTACTAGAAAATAGCACAAACATATGCAAAAACGGGAAAAAAAAAACAAAAACCTAAGCTTTTGTCATTCCTTGGCAAGGACTGGACTTGCCTTTGGAGGTCAAGCTGCCCCCCGCCAGCTTTGCCAGCTTTGCCAGCTTAGGGACCCAGAATATATTTTGAGAATCATTCTCAGAGGTGAGAGAGGCCTGCAAACCCTGTGTCCTGACCAGTAGAGGCATTTCTTGATGAGCTGGTGTCGGGTGGGGCTGTGTATCCTCAGTGACTTGGACCCAGCAAGCGCTGCCTGTGACCCAGTGAGCCCCTCCTATGGGAAGCACCTCCCACCATGTGCAGGCTTGTGTGCTGGCTTGTGTGTGTGCCTGCACTGGCTCCTGGGCGTGACCCTTGGAGATGGCTCCCAGCACCTCAGGAGGGGACTGTCTTTGGAGGTACAGCCTTTAAAGAGGCAGTTCAGTTAAATGAGGTTGTTAGGGCAGGCCCTCATCCAACCCACCTGGCCAGTCTGGACACACAGACACCAGGATGCACATGTAATAGCATGTAAGGACATGGCAAGGAGGTGGCCATCTTCAGGCAAGGAGAGAGACCTTAGGAGGAAGCAAACCTGCCAACACCTTGATCTGGGACTTCCGGCCCCTGGAAGTATGAGAAAATAAATTTCTGTTATTAAAGCCACTCCGTCTGTGGCATTTTGTTACAGGAGTCCTAGCAGAGGGACAGACGGTGTGTCTGGGGTGGTGCCGTCGACTAAGAGCACCATAGGAATTGTCATACCAAGTGGGACAAATGAACTCGATAAATAGCCTTACGTTCATTCAAGTCAAGCTTCAAAATTACCAACAATGGTTCATCTCGAGAGCTCTGGAGGTTTTGGAATTATGCACAAGAGTCAGTCTCGCAGATGCAAATCCCAGCACAAAGCAATTTAGTCACCTGGCCAAGGGGCAGTTAGTTTGCGTAGGTACTGGATTCGAACTCGGGATTTGAACCTGGGCTCCTGAACGGTGAATTTACACAGTGCACTGCACCCCATCTTGACGGAGATTACCTGGGACCGTGTCCTCCAAAACCTCTGGGGCCGTAGACACCCCAGTCAGCAATGAGAGTACACGAAAATAGGATTTGAGACCGATGTCTGGGACCCAGGCACAACCAGGAAGAGCCCCTTCCTTGGCGTCAACACTTAGCTGCTCCGGGGTGAGCCCGAATGCTTGTCCCCCAGTAAGGAAGGGGCTGGGCCAGGTTGGAGGGCCTGGGGCAGGTGTCATGTGGGCCACCACCAAAAGCTGCCTCTTGGCTGACGGGGTGGGAGCAGCAGGCCACCGTGTTTGCTCTGAACAGAGCCTGGTCTGTCTTTCCAGACGGTGCAGGGACAGGCAGGGGGCTACGGCAGGGGGAGAACTGTGCCTCTTTTCCATCTTGCCTGGCAAAGGGAAGACACAGCTCTCGGTTTCATTTTTTTCATGAAGTCCTACACATTTCTGCTAAAGCGGAACACAGGGTGTGCTTTGAACCTGAGCTAGAACTTGCCTTTTGGGAGCAGCTCCTCTTGTTACTCTGTTGGCTTTTTATAAGACTAGCCATCTCCTCGGCCACATTCTCGTGATAGAGACTATTATCACCATCATCACCAACATTATGACTTTTTATTCTTCTCTATAGAAGTTAACTAGTATTACTGGCCTCGGGGTTTTACTTGTATTACTTGCATGGTGTTTTAGTGCTTTTCAAAGAGCTTTTTCAGCTATTGTCACCTTGATCTTAGCTGTTATTATCCTCCTTTTGCACAGATGGAAGCTCAGGTTCAGAGATATCAAGTAATTGCCCAAGGTTGCACAGCTAGCTTGTGGAGTGGCAGGATCCACTCTCTGCCCCTGAGTTCCCAGGCCTGAGAGTAGCTCACAGTGGCAGTTTGTCACACAAACCCCTTCTCACTCTCAGGTTTTGACTGTATCTTCTGCGAGACCCTGGGCGAGGTGGGGAGGTGACTGTCTCCATTTATAGGTGAAGGGACCCAAACTCAGGAGAAGTGACTTCTTCCTTCCCAGGGCCCCTGCCCTGTCGGAGGATAGAGTGCTTTGGGCAAGTTGTTCAGCCCCTGGGAACCTTGTCTACAAAGCAGGGAGACAAATTACACTCTCCTGTTTCTGCAGTGGGGAGGCCCTACCTCTCCCTTCCTCCTCCCCTCTCAGCTACTTCTCCCCAGGGAGAAGCTCCCTTTCCAGAGCTGAAGGCCTGCGGAATGACAGTGCCCTAGGAACACGAAGCCACAGCACTCCTTTTCTTCCATATTCACCACCTTGGCCACAGAGGCTCCTTCTCATCTGAGCCTCCGTATTGCTCAGCAGTCACGACAATACAGCTGCCTCTTACCTGGCCCTCGCTGGCGCCTGGCAGGGCTCAGAAAAGAACTCAGTTCCACAACAAAGGTCAGAGCCAAGTGCCATTTAGTTTCCCCATTTTCTAGCTCTAAGGAAATGGAGGCACAGAGAGGTCGACACATTTGCCCAAAGTCACACAGCTTTTCCATGGCAGCAGCAGGATTCAAACCCAGGCTGCCTGGCGTCCTTGCCTGTGTGCTGGTATGCAGGTCAGCCACTGCTTGTCTTGTTCAAGGGTAGCAGCATACATGGCACAGCTCATGCCACTGTGATCCTCAGAACCATATACAGGCAGGCAGAATCGCGGGCAGGAAGGTGTTGTTCCCAGTGTTGTCCCTTGTCCCGCCAGGCAAAGCCCCAGGGTGGGGGCTGCTGTCTACCATGGGAGCTTGCATTCTGCAAAGCTTGGCTGCAGTTTCCAATTCCCCCGGCACCAGAAGCCCAGCTGGGTGAGCAGAACTGAGGGCACCAAACACAAAGGGGGGAGGGAAACAAATGGGAAAGATGTGGGGAGGGCCTGGGTGAGGAGTCTAACAGAAACATGCAGAGTGCTTGGCTGGCAGGGGCATGTAAGGGTGGCAGAGACTGTAATTCACTCATTTAAATAAAAATAGCTATGGAGCATTTATGGTACCCAAGGGGGACAGCTTTCTGCTTTCTGTGGTGTGTGAGCTGGTGCAGCAATCTGTTCTTCAGATGAGGAATGTGCCAGAGGCCACAGCAGGGGACAGCCAGGGTGGGACCAAAGAATTTAGGTTTCCAGGTCCAAAGTCCAAGTGCAGCTCCCTTTCTGTGATCTGGAATCGGGGATGTATACCTTGCATGGTGGTGACCAGAGCTGTGCCCGGGTGCTGCCACCCTGAGCAGGTCATCTCGGAGCTCCGAGCTTGGGTCCCAGGGTAACAGACCCATTTCTGAGCGTGTTCAATGTGTCAACTCACCACGTCCTCATAACTCCCTATAAGGTGGGTGCTGTCAGAACAGGAACACTGAGGGCTCCTGAGGTGGTTGGTGCTCAAGGAGTTGGTGATGGGTCGCACGGTTGGATGCCTCAGCTGGCCTGTGTCCTCAGTGTCACCACTGCCCTGCACTACCTCTCAGAGCTAAGCATCCGGTGGCGTGGGGCGGGTGGGCGCCTCTGCAGTTCTAAGGGAGCAATAGCTGGGGGCCCTGGGTGACATCTCCTGAGTGCTTAGGCATTTCCCTGCGTTTTGCTCCGACCCGTCCTCAGACGGCTTCCTGTCTACATTCTCAGCCTCACCCTGCGTTTATGGAGCATTTATTAAGCAACGCCTGTCTTCTGGAGATACAGAAGCAGGAAGCTCCAGTGTTGGCCCTCAGAGTTACTCTCTCTGCTCAGCACAAACTCCTTAAGGAAAGGAGGCAGGAAGCAGGCATCAGTTCTGAGCCAAGAGCTGCTTTAGATGGCTGCAGACGTTCTCGGTCGAGCTGCCCCATGTCTGGGGCTGGAGGAGGCTGAGAGCAAGCCAGGTGCACAATGCCAGGAGTGGATTAGGACTGAGCTGGCCAGCCCCTCAGGTGTCCATGCTCCTGCTTCTCTGTAGGTCTTCAAAACCAACATACAGAAGAGGCTGCAAAAGAATTCTTCTTAGTGTAAACTCAGTTCCTGGGAGCAGGGGACTGGCATTCACTTAACTGTCTGTAATGCTCACTAGCTTAGGTGTGTGTCTACCCACTCTGGCCCTCCCCAGATGCAGAGGCTGTTTTTGGAGGAGCTCTCCCGCATATGGCAATTTTGTCATCGGAGCATACACCGGATAACAGTTACCGGAAATATCCCCGATTTCTTTCTGCTGGCTGTTCCCCTTGTTTGCCAGGAGGGATTAACAAAGGCAGGCAGGGTATCAATTCTGCTTATCTGGCCTGGCCCCTGATGGAGGAGCCTGGAGCCCACTCACCCCCTCCTGATACAGAGGGGAAAATGGGGGAAATTGAGCCCCCCAGAGATGGGCTGATTGGTCCCAGGTCACCCAGCTAGAAGGTGGCAAGCCTGCAGAGGGAACCAGGATTGGGCCTTGGTGGTGCTCACTTCCATTCCCCTCCTGGAGGTCTGTAGATAGGAGACACCCTTCCTGGAAAGACAACAGCTTTGGGGTGTTGCTGATAAGGCTCAATGGGTGTGCCTCGCAGGCCTAGAATAAAAGGATTACCAAGAGGAGCTAGGAATCAACCTTCCTTGAGGTGGGTTCTGCAGATAAAGATGCTTTTGAAGTTCAGTTGGTGGGAGATAGGATCTCTGTGGCAGAGCCTGTCACCCTTGAGCCTTCTGGATGGAAGCACCCTGATAGGGAAATCCACAAGCTGAAGATAGGACTCGAGAACACTTATCACTGGAGGCCTCTGTGGGGCTTGCTTGGAGTACTTCCTTCCTGTCCACCCTGTTCTGGAGTCTGTCTCCACTCTGCAGATACAGTAACTGAGGCAAAGATAATCCTTCTCTGCCCTCCCCTTAAAAAAAAAAATCCTGGTCCATGTATCTTCTTTCAGCTTCCTGGGATGCTGCAAAATGCAGCACATGCCTCAGTAGGCAACTGTTTAACTGAGCATATACTACAGGCCAGGGGTGGTGCTGCCTCCTGGGAACACAGAAAGAGGCAGGATGCTCTCTTCCCTTGGAGTGTTGTTGGTCTCCAGGCAGGGGAGATTTGCCATGCTGGGGACACGGGTTGCATAAGCCCACAGTGTCCCACAGTGAGGACCTGAACAAGAAGGGAGAAGTAAGCCTGGACAAGAGGCAGGCAGGAGTGCTGTGGTAGGGGAGAGGGAGGCAGAGACCAGATCCTTGGAAAGACCATGTGGCTTTGTGCTGGGGACAGTGTAGAGTTGTGGGAATTTTAAGTCAGGCTGTGAGAACATGAGTTTGGTATTTCAGAAAGCTCGCCCTTGCCTTATGGACATAAGATCTAGAACGTGGCAGAGTGGTGACAGGGGCCTAGAGTGGGAGAGAGGTCCCAGAGAGAAAAGCCCCACCAAAGTATGTGATAAGCTTGGGGGTTTATAGGAGGGAACGAATGGAATATGCCACTGGCTTCTAAGAGTTTCTGCATGGATTCCGTGTCTTGCACTGTGCTAGGAAGTGCAGGGGCGTGTGTGTGCTTGTGCAAGTGGGTGGTGGGGCACTGATTTTGTGGCGCTGGAGCTGGCGCAAGGTTAAGTCTGGGCTGGAGCCATGGAGGGGGCCGTGCCCCACTGCAGAGCTGGGGAAGACCTGCGCCCAGGGTCCCCTAACCCTGGCAAGTCCAGGTTCTCCTTCTGGGAAGATGCCTTGAAGGCTCCCAAGACTGAGGACCACAGCCCTGTCTCTGGACCATGGAGGAGCCAGGTATCCCTGATACCCCGGACACATTTCTCTCCTCAAAACCATTAAGGGCATGGATTCTTTTGTAAAGCAAAAAAGTGAAGAATGTTTGCTTCCCTTTCCTCCATGTCCTTAGGATTCCCCTTCCAGTCCTTGTAGGACAAGTGGGGGTGATCTGTTTGTCTCTGGGGTACCCCCACCTAGATCTGACTCCTGGCTTCAGCAGTGGCTGATGGCATATGACCTCATTTTGGTCTGTGAAATTGAAGTACATCTGTACAGGTTTGTTGTGTGACCGGGAGACAATGGGCATAGCCCTCAGAGCAGAGTGTGGGGCACAGGAGAGCCTCTGGTCTGTGTAGCAGCTTGCTGTCTGACACGTTATCCTCGTACACTGCTTTACAGCTGGATAGGTTTTTGATACATATGTTCCTTTCTTCACCTGGAGACCAGCGCCTTGAGATGCATGTAACTGACTTACCGAATTTGTTTTGGCTCAGCTGCAACATTAAAGATCATCTAGCTTTGCTGTGACCTTATTTTGTAGGCAAGAGCGTGGAGGGGCCTCAAGGGGCTGGGACCTGGGTCTCCTAAATTCCAGGCTTGGGCTTTTTTTCTGTCTAATGGGGATTTTTCTTCATTTTAGTGTCCCTCTTTAATAGAGGAGCGGACTGAGACCTACAGTTATGTGAATGGTGTCAGATCCGCAGGGAAGGGGGTGGACGTTGGGGAAAGGATGTACCTGTGAGGTCTGACCTGCCCCATGGCTCTTTTCTTTCCCCTACAGAATCGGGGTCTCATCTGGCCCTCCTCTAGCCTAGCAGTCTCTTCCTCCTGGAGGTATCTACAGTGTGTTCCAAGTGCTCCGGCCTGCCAATGCCTCCAGGCAGCCTTCCCACCCCGGTCCCAGGGTGCTCCTAGCATTCACCTCTGCTCTCGGGGTCCTGGTCTCCTATCTCTTCCCACCAGGCTTTGCTCACTGCCTGCTTTCCCCATGTGTTCTTAGCAGCAGTGACGGGCCTTGTCTTTCTCGAGGTCCCAACCCTGTAAGTCTTGGTGGCTGTCTGGTGAATGAAGCACTGCTTGTGTTGCAGTTGCTACTGGAAGCCCTCCAAGGACTGTTCCTCTCGCTCACACTTTCCTGCCTTCTTTGAGGAAGACCACGGCAGAGCACCTCCCAGAAGTATAAGCCCAGAGGGAATTCATATCCTTAGATAATTTTTGTTTTTCCATTCAGAGGGCAGCTCTGTGTTTGAGCAACATTTGCAAAACGAAGACTAACTTTATATATGCCTCCTTTGAGCTCCTGGTTCAGTGAACAGATAGTCATTCAACAGACGGAATACCATGTATGTGCAATGCAGCAGGCACTGTTTTCTGCCCTGGGGAGACAACAAGGACTACTCTGTTTGGGGAAGAAAGCTGATTAGGCCAGAAGTCTGGGTTGGGCTGGATGCAGAGGCCAGTGGGGTCTGTGGTCTGGGCCCCTGGGGATCTGTCCTGGCAGGTCACCCCACCTCAGTGATTCTTACCTTGTACATTATGTAGGCTAAGCAGTTGGATTATCTTTCCAATTCTGGGATTATGTATTCTTGCTGTGACCCTTGCAAAGGGCCAGGTGGCCAGTGGGGATGGACATGTCCCCACTCTCGAGGGCTCACAGCCAGAGGCGGGAAGAGGAAACCCAGCCAGAGTCCACACAGGCAAACCGCAGGTGGGGGTCGGGACAGGCAGCTGGGGTGACAGAAGGCCGTGAGGAGGAAGGAGGACGCACCTTGGGCAGGTCCGAGAGGAGCGGCGTCTTTGAGGAGCCCCGTTCTCCTGCCCCGTGGTGGGCCTGTTCCTCCTGTCAGAGCAGGAGGCCTGACGTTTGCCCATCCATTCAGAAATGTTTATTGGCCATGACTTCTCAGGTCACGGGATGTAGCAGCCCACAGCTCAGGGCACCGATGGGACCAGTACCTGATGGCAGAGGTCTTGGGAGGCACGCTTCCGTTAGCGCACAGGGCTGGAAAACCAGCCAAAGAGCATTTCATAACAAGTAAGACTAATGGCAATTCCAGTTCTAGAAGTTTTTGCAGGGGGCATGTGGAGACGGTCTCTTGTTTGTATTAAGTTCAGTTTCATTACTAAGGGTCCGTTAACTCCTGGTGGGTCAGTAGAGCTGGTGTTTCCAGAGGCTGGAAGAGGAGGTTGAGAAGGAAGAGGAGGTGAGAAGAGGAGGCTGCTAATCACATCACAGAATGCCGCTTGAGCAGGAGTTCTCTTTCCGATGCTAGCGTGCTGGGAGTCCCCAAGGACTGATGCGGGCAGGGAGCGCATCTCCCTTCCTGGGCTGTGGACCAGGCAACTGAGGCGCTCACAGGTGACGCTGGTTGCTTGGGGTTGCTGCCCAGTCAGTGGCCGAGCTGCACACAGGCCTCAAGTTCGGGGACTCTAACCCGCTGTTCTTTCCTTAGTTTCTGAGCCATGACCCACTTCTCTGCCTTTGGAGAGATTTAACACTACACCTGGAAAGCCTGGTGTAGATGGGACCACAGGGTGGGCTGGGTCTTGTTCCATTCCAGGCAACCAGAGGAAAGTTCTGGAACAGCGTGAAGCCCTGTGTAGGATGATACCGTAGCTCCTGGCCACATGTGGCTACAGAGCACTTGAAATGGGGCTGTGGCATCTGAGAAACAGCAATTTTCATGTGAATTTACTTATTTATATTTAAATTAATGGTTCCTGTCTACGCCATGGGGCCCTGCAGGTGGGGGCACCTGACTTGTTTGGCTCTCTGAAGAGTTTCCTTGTTTCAGCTCTGTTCCTGCTGAAGGGCTGGCTGGCGATTCTGAGCCTTTCCAAGTGGAGCTCAAGGTCGTCCCTGCTTGTGTTCCCTTCTGGGGGCTAAGATGGGAGAATCAGGTTTGGGCCACAGAGGAGCGTGGGACCGACTGTGCAAGCCACGTGTTTATTGGGTCCGACCTTGCCTCTTTCAGATTCACATCCAGGAGCGTCTGCTGGTGGGGATATCGGAATGTCTCCCTCCTTTCCCTCCAGCTCCTTCACCCCCAGCAGGGGACTCCACTGGGCTGCTGCCCCCAGCTTGGGAAGACTGACTGGGGGGGTCATCTGACAGCTCCCCGAGTAATGAGTGTTTGCTTCTGGAGGCTCCTGGGATGTTACCCCAGGCTGACTGTAGGTTATGTGCTTTGTACAGGAACGAGTATCCACCTGCTGTGACAAAGGGAGAGGTCAGGAGGAGGTAGGGCCTGCCTTTGGATGGAAAACTAGACTGGGGACCTCTTGAGGAAGATCAGGGGTGAGCTGGGCACTGAATCCAGAAGAAGGGGGGATCAGTCCTGGGGGGCTTGGAGAAGGGGTAGAGGGAGGAGAGGACCCTAGGGTTAGTCCCATGAAGACTGGGTCTTTGTCCCTTGGTTTGTCACCCTATCTCCCAGACCCAGTATGTGGCACAAATTAGGACTGCAGTACAACTTTGGTGGGAAGGAAGATAAATGGCAGATACTAACATTGGGGCCACCGCACGAAGCAGGAATGTTCTTTATGTTTGGGATGGAACCACTGGGTCTGTAGCTGCCCCAGCCCACCCCCTAACCCAAGGCTCAGTATGGCTGGCTCCAGAACATGCCCCGCGGCCACGTGGAGAAGAGGGCCCCTTTAGGGAAGGTTCACTTGTCTTTTCACGGCCTGCTTTGAGACCTCTCTTAAAGAAGGACCAGTGTTCCTGGTCGGTCCTTCTGCCATAAAGACAGAAAGGGAAAGTATGCCAAGTACTTCAAGACTCCTTTTAATCTCAGGGTCGTACATCTAGATAAGCAGATGAGCTCACTCATGGGGCACTGCATCTAGCCCAAGGTCACCACAGCAGGTCACTGAAAACTATTTGAGCACACACAGGCCTCACTTATGGACTGGAAAAGTCTGTCTGGTCAGTTTACCACAACTAACATTTATTGATGCCTGCGGTATTCCTAGCTGCTTCATCAGGAGGGCTCTTTGGGGTTTGAAGGCCCTGGAATCCTATGACCTTGGAGGGCCAGTTTCTGCTCTTTGCTGTCCTGTTTTGCGGGTGTTTGTGCCCGGCTAACGATCACGGACAGCAGGGTGAAGCCTGAGAAATGTTTGTAGATGGACCGCCTGGCTGATTGGACAAATTCAGCACTCAGCGTTTTCCAAATGGCAGGGAGGGAGAAGTTCTGGATCTCTCAGAACCGTATGGAGTGACCTGTCACTCCCAGGGGTGCGTGTGCCCCCTTTTCAGTGACACCCACCTTCCTGGCTTCTTAGCAAGATCTGTGCTCAGCTTCCCTTCTGATGGGGACGGGTCTGAGAACCTCTGCTGTCCAGAGACCCTGGACCTGGGAGCCTCTTGAGTGCAGAGCTCTGGGTTGGTAGGGGTGTGGTGTGAGGTGGCTCCCTTTCAGAACTACTGTTCAGAAGAAGCCAGGGTCATGCTGATGTGAATGCAGCCGATCAGAGTTCCCAGAGATGGGGGCCAGGGAGGCAGGTACAGCTCCTCTCGTCTCACTGACATGCTGTGCCCAGGTTCCCTGGGGATCTCTGGGAGGGGCTCCGTGCATCCCTGCTGACTGAAGGTGCCGGGAGGTCCCAGCCTCCCTGGACACTGGCTGAGATGAGAGCTGCCCAGTGGAGCATATTGGAGAGGTTGTGATAACGGCAGGAGGTAGGCAGGGTGGTGTCTGGGTGGTGGGTTGAATTGTGAACCCCAAAAAAGTGTGTTTAAGTCCTAATCCTTGGTACCTGTGAATGTGACCTTATTTGGAAGTAGGGTCTGTGTGGATGTCACTGAGTTAAGGTGAGGTTGGAGTAGGGCAGACTCTAAAGCCAATGGCTGTTGTTTTTATTGAAGGATGGACGCACAGAGGTACATGGGGGACACAGAGGACAAAGGCCATGTGAAGATGGGGCAGAGATTAGACCCCTGCAGCTGCAAGCCAAGGGGTGTCAGGGACTGCCAGCCGCCAGAAGCCAGGAAAGGGGCAAGAGAGGATTCTTTCTAGGGCCTTCTGCGAGAGAGGGGCCCAGTGACACGTTCACAGGACTTCCAGCCTCCAGAACTATGAGAGCCAGCCCCTGGGAAGCCAGCAGCTGCTGTTGCTGCCCCCGACCCCAGGCTGAGGGTTAACCTTCTCCCAGAAGGAGTGTCTCCCTTCAGCGGCACTTCCCACCAGGTAGCTCCTGCCACCGTAGTTGAGAGCCTTTTCTGGGCCTGGCACGGAGCACATGGCCTCTCCCGAAGCAGTGCCCAGAGGTTAGGCCCGCTTCCCAGAAGAGGGGTCCTCCCGCACTTTCCACCTGGCCCTCCAGAGGGGCTGGGCTGGCCGCCTCTGCAAATAGGGTCCATCTGCTGCCACTGTGCCGGGGGCCACACAGGAGTATGCACAGGAGGGGCAGAAGACCCGGGCTGGACAGGGGGTCGCCCCGGGGATGCATGTCCACCTGTGGCTCGTCACTGCCCAAGTCGATCAGGTGCTTTCCAGCAGCCTCACGAGGCAGGTCGCTCCAGCTGGCCCGCTCTAGTGCTTTGCAGGAAATCCCGGGCTGAGCAGGAGGCAGGGAGTGGGGGAACCCCTCTCCATTTGCCAGTCACTCTGAGAGTGTTAGTTCCAAAAGGAGCTATGGAACCGTGGCCTAAATAAATTAAAAAAGACTCCTGCCTCACACTGTCATGGGCTTGGGGCTTTGGAGGAGAAATCACAGGCCCCTTTGGTCCCTTACCCCGTGTGCCCTTGCTCCGTGGCACCGCAGAATCAGCTTTATGAAACTACTGTGCCAGGGCCACGCCCCTGGGGAACCTGATGTCATCGTTTGGGGAGGGACCAGAGCCTCTGTGCTTTCCAAAGCTCCCAGGTGACTCTCCTTGGCAAGCAAGGTGGAGCTGCCCTCGCTCATTTGCCTGGGTGCTCTCTCTCCCCACACGGGGCGCACAGAGCACTTGGCGACCAGTCGATCAGACAAGGAAATGAGCGTGACAAAGCGAGCCAGCAGCTAGGGAGCACCCCCCGCTGCCGGGCACCGTGCAGAGTGGACAAGAGAGCGGACACAGTTCTCTCACCCTCCACCCCACCCCTGTGAGGAAGGTGCTGAAAGGTCCCCACTGGCTGGTGGCAGATCAGAGGTCCCAGAGTGACAGAAGAGATGTGGCGGTGCAAGGCTGGTAGGGTTGGCCAGGGGGACTGGTCACCTGTGACTCCCCAGTGCCGACTCCCGACTCGAGTGTCCCTGCTGGGGGCCACCAGTGGGCACAGCTGTCGGTTGAGGTTACTGTTCACACCGGAAATCCCGGCCGGGTCCTCCGCTATAGAAAATGAAAGTCCCATATGACCTCGAGTTCCACATGTAGAAACCCGTCCAAGTTGCTTTTTTGGAAAAGACTTGGTTTGGGAAATTTGGTATTTAAATTAATTTTAGGCCTCTCAGCAGAGTTTTGGTTTAGGAGGATGGGCATTTAAATCTGTACAGAGGTGGGCTCTTCTATTCCTGTTCGAGTGCCATGGGCGTGGCGGAGAGGAGGAGAGCTGGTCTTAGAAACCGGACATGATCAGATACTGCTGGAGGCAACACAAGGCCTGGGACACTCCTGTCACTAATGTGTGACCCCTTGGGTGCCCACAGGTTCCATCCTCTGATTGGAGATCAGGTGTTGTGGCCTTGGTCCTCAGGTGCCTCTGGGATTTGCTTGTTTCTCATCTCCTGAATTCTGTTCCTAGTGCCCCAGAGTTCCACTCATTTCTTTCCTATACATCATTAAAGTTTGGCCGATGAAAAATAATCATCACCTGGGCAGCTCACTCGGTTCAGCGTCTCGTGATTTCAGCTCGGTTGTGATCTTGGGGGTCCAGGGTTTGAGCCCCACATCAGGCTCCCTGCTTAGTGGGGAATCTGCTTATCGTCCTCTCCCTCTGCCCCTCCCCCGCCCATACATGCACCCATGCTCTCTCTCTCTCTAATAAAAATTTCTTTAAAAAAATGGAAATGGATGAGAAAACAACATCAGTAACACTGCCCTCCACCCTGTCCCCTCCATCAGATTGCTTTCAGATGTGTGACAGGTGTGTCCATTTATTAACTTACAATTTCATAAGGGCATAGGTATAGGAAATAGTTCGTCATGTTTTTTAACTGACATCAGATCATAGGTATTGTTCCATTTTGTTGAAGCGCCTTGCAAATGACCATTTTCAAAGCGCGTGTAATGGCTCATCAAGCCGATCAATTATATTCGAAACCACTTCTCTGCTGTCGAAAATTAAGGTTCCCAGAGGTTTGCTCTAGCACTTCAGGTTGCGGTGAAGAGCTCTGTGCACAGAACGCTTCTCTTCTTGCAAAATCCCTTGGACACATCCTCAGCAGAAGCCTTATGGAGTCAGAAGGCACCGTTTTATGGCTCTCGACCCGTATTGCCAAATTACTTTCCAATATGGTTGTTGGCGCGGCCGCCGTCCCCATGTGGATTTGCCAGCTCTGCCGCAGCCTCATCGATACCACGTATTATTAGCTTAAAAAAATTATAATCCAATAGATGCAAAATGGTGTCTCGTTAAGTTTATGCTTTTTTTATCCTTCGTGAGGCCACATTTTTTTCATCTGCTTGTTTACCAGCTGTCTTTGGGAATGCTGCTTTTGGCTGTCCTCCTGCCAGCTTCGTTACTTTCCACGCGGACACCTTCAAGGGGAGCCAGTTGCCACGCAGGCTTTACTTAAGACGAGTGAGCTTCCAAATTGAGGCTTTGTGCAAAACGCACATCAGCACTCTGGCTCCTGAGGGCGAAGGCTGGGGCCGGCACAACCGGCCCCGGCTCACACCGCGGAGATCGTGTGCCACTGAACCGGCCCTTGTAGTCTTCGGGACTCCAAACCTCACACTTGCCCCCTCAATGTGTCTTAGGAACAAGGCATGGTTTTTCTTCAGAAAGCTTTGAGACCCAACTCTTTCAACTATTTTGGGCTTCCTAGCTAAAAAAAAGAAGAAGTAGAAGAAGAAAAGTCCCCGCCTGTTCATTCCTGTTAAAGCTCTTCATGTCGCTGTTGGCGTTGCTTGATGACTTTCTCAGATTCTCGCTGCCTCACCTCGCCACATCCTGTAGTGTCAGGAGGCTCACCTTCTCCTGTTTCTCTCTGCCGGGCTGTCGTGCCCACCCAGCTCTCCAGCTGAAACCTTGCTCCCCAGGAAGGCCGGAACCAGTCGGGAGAAGCCAGGATGGAGTTTGAAGAGACTTGTTGTCCCTGAGAAGAGTGAGACTTACATCTTTGGACCCGTAGAAACACCTACATTCATCTGAGGGGAGATGGTTGCACAGGAATGGAAATTTCAGTTTGAACTCAAAGAATATTTGGGTTAAATGAAGCTGCAGAGGTCGCTTCTCCCAATCCCAATCTGGAACAGGCCTCTCTTCTAATGCATTTGTGAGGTTGGCCTCGTGGTTGCCGGCAACCCCCTGTGCTGTATGGTTGGCATCTTTTGTGTTGAACGCAGAAAATCAATCTTGTGTTGACTTAATGCCCTTAAAACAGGGATTTCCAATGGGAAGGGTGTGGGGAAAAGCAACAGGACTGGAGGAAGGGGTATTAGCCTAGGACACTTCACAATGTATGCGTTCATATCTGGCTGTGTCTTGGGGAAGCTCTCTGAGCCTCATTTTACCCATCTGTGACTTGGGGACAATATGACTGGCTTTTAGAATTTGAGATCACATGGAAAACCCGCCGGAGCCTGGCACCAAGGAGGCTGGGATGAGTGGCCATTACACGTGATTTCTGTGGGATAGGTCCGTCCTTCGATGCCAGGGTTCCTGTCCTTTGTCTGTGCTGATGCTTGGGTTGACGGTTGACTTGTGGTCACTTGGAATCATTTAGACTTGTAAGAATTCTTGTTCTGTTGTCCCTGCCTGGAGAGAAGTCACATAGCCACTTGCATGGGTCTGCGTTGTGGGCAGATGGAGACCATGCATGACTCTGGACAATACATGGGAAGAGTGTCTGGGAGCTGTGATTTCTTAACAAGGAAGGAACTGGTTTCTCCTCAGTTCCTTACTTCTCTCATTCCTGACGTTCATGGACTGAGTCGCCTTGAGGCACCTGGGCCTATGTACCTTATCCTGCCCCACCTAGCTCTGGGATAGACCGTCCCTCTTTTGAGAAGTGAAACGGGATCTCTCTCTAAGCCCAGAATTTCATTCTCCACTTGCTTCTCCTCTTGCCCGTTTCACCAGGCCGAGAGTGAGGGCTGTGAACTTGGTCTTGGGGTATACCAAGACACTGGGACCTCTTAAGCAGTTGACCTTGGAGTATGCATCCAGTGACCCCCGCCTTTGAACTGACTGCCTGAGAGTCAGGGTCTCCCGCTGCATCGTTTCTTCACAGCCGCTGGCTTGCTGTGTGAGTTTAGAGGAGCCCCTTGGGTCATGAAGCTTCATTTCCTTCTCCAGAAAGGCAAAGAGGCTGCTTTCTCAAAGCCCTCACACCCCTTTTGCAACTAAAATCTATGTGTTTGGGTTAAATCGGGCTATGGTCCCTCACTGTTCCCGCCCCAACTCCATCAGGCCCCTGGAGGGGCCTCCCAGGGGACTCGAACCACTCAGAATTTGTTGAGTGCTGTTGGAAGGCTTATTTGGGAGGGTTCCTAGACAGGCCTGTGACGTGTGATCTCTTAACCCAGCATCCACTTTCAAGCACCGCTTGCATGTCTGTCGGGGCTAGGCATAGGCACGGCTCACCTCTGCAGGCTCCCAGCTAGGTTTGTATCACAGACAGGCCGAGAGGCTCAGGGAGGTGGCCTCTGCCTCGGCCAGGTTGCTCAGGAAGGAAGTGGTGGAGCCTCACCTAGCCCAGGTCGCTGGGCAGCAAAGCCCGTCTGCTTCAGCTGTGAGCTTTACCGCCTCCCTGTGACTTTCCCCTTCAATCTGACACCTGGCTGGCACTGAGGTCGGTTCTCTGAGTTGTCACCCCTGCCTGCTGCCTCTGATAGTCACATTTTTAGCCTTTTAGATGCTCCCAGCTCAGGGACGAGTGGCCATGGGCCCAAGGCATATGTATTTTCTGGGATACACTGGGCTGTTTAGCAAACTGCCCCGTTATGTCCCTTGGTTCACAATTTTCCCAGGTAAAACTTCAACTTCTCCCTTCCCATTGTCCTCTTCTCTGACTCTTGCTTGCACAGACGCCAGCCTCCCTAGTTATTCCCCTTTCCCTCTGCACTGCTGTGTTTCCCGGGCATTGCCCTCAAAAACGAGGACTTTCAGTGGGCCGGACGAGTGCCTGACGAGGATGGTCCCAGGATCCGTACACTTCTGAGGGGGTACTGAGCCTGGGGTCCACGGTACTCCAGTGTTGATTCTTCCCCCAAGGCTGCCTTCTCAGCATGGAGGCTCTGGGCACCCCGAGTCCCCACCTGGCCCAGAAGCACAGCAGCCTGAGGGTTCAGAGCAACTGCCAACAACCAGAGGGATGGGTGATTAAAGAACTCTTGTGTCGATTCTGTCACCTAGTGTCTCTGCTCCTCAACCTTGGTGGCTTCCTATCTCCTTAGGATTAAGTCCCCAAACCACAGTACCGTTTACAAGCCCCTCCATTGGCCACCGCCTCTGCCGGTGATGAGAGCGTCAGAGCCTGCATTCATAGTGACGTTATGATTGTAGAAGGCTCTCCCCATTCTCCATCGCTGGGCAGTCATGGCGACCCTGCTGAAGAGGGTCTTGTTTTTAACTCAGTATCTGGTGAGCAGCGTCGGGACTCAGTTTGCTAATGCTAATGTCTCATTTCTCTTACTTCGTGTACCCTCCACTCTTCTCTCACTATCTCCAAGGAGATCTCCACGGGTGGCTTAGTTGTCATCTTCACCATCGATACTTCTGGGGAACTGTGATACACTTTACGTGAATTACATGATTTAGCTTAGACACAGTCATCGTTACCTTCCATTTGTTGTCTAGCTTCTCTAGGTGTGACTTCCTTGTTCAATGAGCTCTGTCTTTCCATCTTTCCATCCATCCATCTATCCATGCGGTCATCGTCTTACCATTCCATAGACATTTTACCAAGCTCCTTTCCTACACTGGGTGCTGTGGGAGAAAGACCAAGAAAATGAGTCTCTAGAAGGATCTGGGACTCAGCCACACATTACAACCACTACAGGTGTTCACTCCCATACAGCTCATTCACTGCTTGTAGCCCTGACCCAAACTTCAGCATCCTGGCATCAGTAGGGCGCTCCAAGGAAGGAACTCCCATCTGCTGAATGGGCTGTTTGCTTGTCCTACTCCTGGAGGCTTTGTCCTGGTGCCATAGGGCCTGAGCATCTAGCATAAGAAGCTTCTTGATGCAGGTTGGGTTTCCCGGAAAGCAGATGCTGAGCTGGAGATTAGTAAGCCGGGTGTTTATTATGGCATGGCTTTGGGAACAACAGCTATGTAACTGAGGGGAGAGGATTTAGGGTTGGGTAGAGGGAGAAGTTAAGCTCTACCAATGTCCCAACAAAGGCTTCAGCCAACCCCATGAGAGCCCTAGAGCTGAAATGGCCCCTTGGAATGGTTCAGAATTGAGATAAGGGGTTGACCAGTCATTGTATGTAGGCTCTGTTGGAAGGATATGCAACCTTGAGCAAGGTCATTGTCTTCAGCCAAGGCAAGGTGGGTGGTGGTTCAACATTGGTTTTCCTGGAAGAGGTAATCTTCATGCTGGGGGTGTGACTTCCTGGGTGGTGGTCCCTGGGCCAGCGTTAAGCCCAGTGTTTCCTTGGGCCCATAAGGAATATAGACTTACTAAGATAGAGAATGAATGGGTAAGGGGTGTTTTATTCAGGGAGGGGACTCTCCATCCAACCCATCTGTCAGTGCACCTGTCAGCCAAGGGAAATTCCCTGCTTCACCTCGGCTTACTGACGTTTGTGCTCCCAGCAGCATGGAACTTCCCCAGGGGTCCCACTGGCCCAGGACTTACATCATTTGAGCAATTGGAGAATGGAGGGACCACTCTTTTGGGTTGAGTGGAAAAATGTGTTTTCTCCTCTGAGTCACCAAAAACTACAGCTCAGGGTATTAGCAACCACGTAATCTTGTTGTTTTCTTTTTTTTTCCCTGTATGTAAATGAACTGTCACTACATTTAGAAGTACAGACTCTGAGCAGGGAGGACGAGATGGAATCAGTGAATTTTAGATCTGAAAGAGATCTCAAGGTTGCTCAGCTCAACCCCCTTCCTCTGTGAGAAGCCCAGAGCTGGGAAAGGGACATGGCAAGGTCACGGGCGGAGGGACTGGCAAAGTCACCAGGCAGACGTGGACTTGGGCAGAGGGGCCAGCATTTGGCTCCATGCAGGTCACTGTTTCCTCCTAGCCCACTTGCCGCCCCACGGGGGGCCCAGCCTGGCATGTGGTGGGTTGTTTTTATCTGCACACGGCAGTCACCTGATGATCGAGAGGCTTTTACCGAAACCAATGCCTTTGATGTTCTGGGAGACAAGACCCAAGCGCACTGGCAGGAAAGGAGGTTTTGGGGTTGGAGAAAAGAAAACTATTTACCTTTGGCGTAGATTTAATAAGTCGACGCCTCTGGGGTGGGAGGAAAGGTGGGAGGGTGTTTGTGAGAGAAAGTTGAATGTAAGCGTGCTTTCACAGAGGAGAGTCTGAGGTGGAACCCTTCCATGGTTCAGGGGAAGCTGCCAGTGAGATCACATTATGTTAGATGGCTTTCCCATGTCACCTTAACAGCACCGCTGGGGGTCAGGCCCTCCGGGCTGGTCTCTTTGGCCCTCAGATCTACTCCCCTCAAGTATGATGCTGCTGCTTCTCCTGGGGCTTGAAGCATGACTGTCCCTGGCCTCTGAAAGCAGGAGGTGGTGTGGTGTGTGGCAGCCATCCCCCCCGGGGACTCTCTAGTGTGCGGTAGGGAATGGCTCCTGCTTCATCCTCAGAGCGAGCTCACACAGTAACCGGGTCCATTTCTTTTCCTCTTTTGTATTATAAAACCAAACCAAACCAAACCCTTCTTGAATAAGTAAGTCATTTACAAGATAAAACTGAGAAGGAATAAAGAGGTTTTCAATGAAGACCCATCCCCACTCATGTCCCCAGACCCCTCTGTCTCCTCCCTGATGACACTGATGGGCCCAGTCTGCTGGTTTCTCCCAGGGATCGTGCGTGCATGGTTGGACTCCTTATAAAAGATGTATGCCCGTGAGTGTACCTGCAAGCCAGTGCGGAGCACCTCGGTGTCCAGCTGGGGCTAGGGTCTCAGCTCCTGCAACTTCCCACTGTATTGAGACCCTGTGTTGCCAGGCAGGAGGCCTCGCCTGCAGGGGAAGGGCCAGTCTGGGTGCTGGCTGCTGCTTTGGCCAGTGGGGCCTGTCTCCCTGCTGCCCATGGAAATCCTGTGGAGGCAGCCTGGGCTTAAATCCCAGCAAACCCAACGCTCCAGATTAAACCCACGGGAGCCTCCTTCCAATCTCATTTTCCTGCAGCACGAGATGGGAATAATGATAGCATTTGTCTGGAGGGGTCTGGGGAATCTCAGGGTGCAGAAAGCTCTCACAAGACGGCCTGGCCCCTAGTGAACACCAGCCCCAGCTGCCCCGCCCCCCTCTGGGGACACTGCTGCACTTGTAGGCTCCCCACCCCCCAAGCACTTTGATGGCTCAGTTTGATGGCTCTGATGCGCTGGCCAAGCTGAGCCCTGGGGCCTAGTCATAGAGGAGGCATCCATTTGTCTTTCTTTCTCTTGGCAGGAGGGGGTGGTGGTGCAAATTGAATTTCAGCTTTTCAGCTTTATCCTTTGTAGTTTTCTGCACAATCCATCACAACATTTGTACGGCAGGTGACACGGTTTTTGTAGGAAAGGCCCATGCTTTGGCCCACGTGGAGGGCTGAGGCCAGCCCTCAGGTCTGTTTCTCCTGTCCCGCATCTGGGCCCTTGGTCATCTTTCATTTGGATATGATTTCATACTGGCAGAAAACATTGCAGGGGTGATGCAGAGAACCAGCATACAGTGGCTGGTTCGATCTCACCCCGACTGAAACACACACACACACACACACACACACACACACACACACACTTTTTTTTGGGGAATCATCTGTGAGTAAGTTGTAGATGTGCCCTTTTATCCCAAAGTATTCAGCGTGTGTTTCCTAAGAACAAGGACATTCTCTTACAGAAACCCTCTGTACCAATCAAACTCGGGAAATTCAGTGTGGCTACAATTGTGTTCTCTCCTCCGAAGGCCACACACAATTTCATCGGCCGTCCCAGTAATGTCCTTGGGACTCTCTTCCCCCGATTCCAGGTCACCGCTGGGTTTAGTGGCCATGTCTCCTTAGCCTCCCTTTATCTTGAAACATTTCCTTGGCTGTTCTTGACCTTGATGTTTTGAAGAGTCCAGGCAGTTTTGCTTTGTAGAGTGTTCAGTTTGGGGTGGGGCTCTCATTCCTGAAGGTTCACGGCATACCACTTGCTTTACTTTGTGTCCTGTAACCCTTGGTTGTTCTGCATGACTTGTTGGTAATGAGCAAACTAAGGTATAGGGAGGTCAAATGAATGGTCCATGGCCATGTTCCTAGGAAGTGGCAGGGCTGGGATTCGAATCCAAGGCTGTCTGATCTGCCTGCGCAGCAACACAAGTGGAGACAGCACATAGACCCTGAGAATAACCCAGGGTGACTCAAGCATTTACTGCACCAGACATTGTACTTGGGGCTCTGCACACCCTGCGTGCATCCTTGCCCTGTCCAGAAAGGTAACTGCTCTTAGGAGCCCTGGTCTACACATGATCAGAGAGGGTGAGTAGACTGCCCAGGGTGCACAGCGGTTATCGGGTAGGGACTAGCTCTGACCTGAGCCACCTGTATCCTGAGCGTACTTGTTGCCTCTGCGTTCAGCCTGCTGGATCTCATAGCGCTGGGGGCAGTACTGACCATACTTCCGTGATGTCACTTGGGATCACTGCTGGGCCAGGCTGGAGGCTTCCACCAGCTTTGCTGACCTTGCAGGAGAGGCACAGACGTACCTGAATTTATGTCCTTCCCCCAGGCCTTCTCCAGAGGGAGCAAACACATCCCAAGCCTGGGGCCTGCTCTCAGGGGCTTCTTGGGGGACAGCTATCCTGTCTTCTGCTGCTACAGGTGCCATAGTCCACCTCCATGGTCTATTTGCAGTGAACAGATGGCATTTTGATGATTCCAGAGTCAGGAATTCCCATGTAGTCACTCATTTCACGACACATCTCTCTCTTGCCAAGTGGCCCAGGGCCTGCACCAAGAAGGTGGCTGGTCCTGGCTGCCGTCAGTGTGCCCACTTGGCCCCACTGCCCATGCAGCATCCAGGTGGCATTCAAGGCCAGCTGCCCTGACAGTGTGGCTTCCATGCCCTCACCCTCCTGTTGGAGACAGGAAGCTGATACAGCCCTCCCTTCAGATTGTGTAGAGGCCACTTGGGGACAGGACCCACTTGGAATACCACTGGCAGAGCAAGGGGGTCCCTAAGCACAACAGAAGAGGGCTCCTCTCTGGGCCCCAGTCTGCTTTTCACCTCCGGGGTACCTTGGGGTCCTGGGTCTGGCTGTCACAGGCACTCCAATCCCTTACTCATTTGAACACAGCATTGGACCCCACCAGTGATCCCAGGCCACATCAGGGAAATTTCGTCATCATCCTGAGAATGCCTGCGGCCCCCAGTTCACATGCAGCATATCTCCGTGCACTGCAGAGCAGGTGGATGTCCCGTTCTTGGGACCGAGGTCAGGCGGGAGGTTCTGGAAGTAGCAGCCACCTCCCCCTTTAGGCCCAGGACCCAGGCACCTGCTACACATCGGGCCTCCCTCTGCACCCCAGCTCTCCCCTCTGCTGGGATTGATGGATTCCTGTACTAGACCAGTCTCCATCCGTGGCTTTCTCTGTGGGTGGGAAGTGACCAGACTGCCTGCCAGGCCCAGTGTATGGAGGCAGGGCTGTGACCTTCCCACTCTGACCTCCCTGGTTGGCTCAGGACTCCTCCCCCCATCCCTCTGGCAGCGAGCACCTGGCTGGACGGGCTCCTGGGAGAAACTTGGAAGTTTTAGCTCCTCGTTTTCCATGGAACATTGCTCCATGGGTGTGTGTGTGGCTTAAAACATTAATTAAAAACATTAATCAATTTGGCTGCCTTGGAAAGAGGTTATTTTTCTGCAAGAGCTGATGTTGTGTGTTATTGCTGCCCCCTTTCAAGAAGGAGGGAGTGAGCTTGCAGACCAGAGATGCAGCTGCAAGTTCCTCCTTAGCCCCGCTGACCTTCCGTCCCCACGTCTGTAAAATGGGGATGAGGTTTACGCGGTGACCTGACCTCCTTCGGTCACTGCGGGTGCTCAGTGTGGTCCTGTGAGGACATTCCTCAGCAAAGTGTTCTGTGAAGATGGTGCTTGTCACTGGTGGTGTTGATTTGATTCAGTTAGGTGCTCTAGTACCTGACTGTAGAGCCCCTCTTGCGTGCTCTGTCTTGTCTAACGCTGGTGGCACAGCTGGGAGACGGGTGAGTATTTTAGTCCACCGCATGGATTCTGATGGGCTTTGCTTGTTCCCTCTGCCCCAAGTGCCAAGCCCCAGCGCTAGATAAGTGATCGTGCTGAGGTAGGAGGAAGGGGAGGCCTTTTCCCCCTCATTGGGAATAGACCAAGAAGTTAAGGCCTGAGCGTTTGCTTAAGTGGTATTTCTAATAGCTGATTATTCTGAGTATTCACAATGTGGCAGGTTTAGTGCTGAGCCCTGCAAAGATTCTCACTCAAGACTAAGAACAAACCTTTAGGATGAGAAACTAAGGTTTGGAGGGTAACTTGCTCAGGCTCCATAAAAAGACTCTTGTAGACCTGGAATGCCTATCCAGGTGGTCTAACAACCAGGAGCCGGGCTGCTGCCTTTTCCAGGCAATAAGGCGAATACATTTTTGACAGTAAGACAAAAAAAAAAGAAAGTGCCTGAGAAGTGTGGGAGGCCGCCCACAGCTGGAGCGTGGATGTGCCGAGGATGGCAGCCTTCGGAGCGCACCGCCAGGCAAGGGACTTCCCTGAGTGAGCCTCTTCTGCTGAGAACGGGGACAGGGCATGGGGTGGGAGGAGACAAGCACTCCCTGGCCTGCAGAGCTGCTGTGGCTCCATCCGTGATGTCGATAGGTCCAAGGGAGGCATGTGACAACGTGGGGGCTCAGAGAAGCTAATTGTGACCACATTCCCCTGGACGAGGGTGAAGGAATCAGTGGTGGGGAAGCCACCTGGCCTCTGCTCTCGGCTGGGGATGATGGTCTTTCTCCAGCTATTCCTACATTTGGGAGCAAATTCCCCTTCAGAACCTGTCAGTCTTACTGATGCTGAGTCCGTGTTCACAGAGCTCTATCTTCTTGATGATCTGATGGCTAAGATGCTGAGCATTTTGAGGGGGTGCAGGAGGAAGGTCTGGAACCAGGTAGAATCACCCCGCTGTCAATATAATTTTTTTTTAAGATTTTATTTATTTATTTGACAGAGATCACAAGCAGGCAAAGAGAGAGACGGAGAAGCAGGCTCCCTGTTGAGCAGAGAGCCTGATGCGGGGATCGATCCCAGGACCCTGGGATCATGACTTGAGCCAAAGGCAGAGGCTTTAACTCACTGAGCCACCCAGGCGCCCTGTAAACGTAATCTTGTGGCTTTTTTTTTTTTCAGGTTATATTTATCTATTTGAGAGAGAACACACGCACACATGCAGAGTTGGCGGGGGTACAGAGGGAGAGAGAGAAGCAGACTCCCCGCCGAGCAGGGAACACCCTTCGGGGCTCAGTCCCAGGACCCTGGGATCATGACCTGAGCTGAAGGCAGATGCTTAATCAACTGAACCACCCCGGGGCTCCAGAAGTGTGGCTTTCGGTCATGCCAACTGCCCCTCAAAGGAGAAGAGCCTGTGTCTGCACCCACCCGGCTGAGCATTTGGCTCTGCTCCAGGTGTCTTGGGAGGTCCTTCCAGAGCTAGTAAGACCAGCAGTGGTCCCCTTGTCCCATTCTCCCTCAACCCCCATTTGGCCACCTCATGTAGCCATCTTGATGATCAGTTAGAATAAGAACCCCTGGTGAAGTGACACTTTTTTTTCCCTGAGTAATCCATGGTGTCCACCAGTCACAGGTTACCAGATGACAGGGTCCAGCTCAGATAAAGATTATAACCTAGTGAGTTTGAACACCACCTCCATGGCTCGTAGTGTCCCCACCATCTGTGGAATGGACAGGACATTCTCAGAGGGAAGTTACTGGGTATGTTTTTCCGTTCCCTCTGCCTGGGGTTTCCGGACTTAGGTGCGTGGAATAGCTTTAGTGGGGACAGAAAACAAGATCGATGGGCAGGGTTTTGGGAGGCAGAAAGACGTGGCCCTGCATTCTGGCCTGGCCTCTTATATGACTTCGGAAACACAGAGCCATCAAAACTGGTCTCCCAGGATTAAATGACTTAACACAGGGCTTGGCCCATAATAGTTGCTCAGTAAATGTCTGCTTGAAGCTTCTCCTTCAACATCTAGTCAGTATGCATTTTGTATTTTTCAAATGAACGGAACCTCTCATCAAATCTGTCTGTGTCAGCCTTGATTCTAATACTTCTCTGTCCTTTTCTTGCCGGTTTACAGAATCCCATCATACCTTGGATTTTGGTCTGAAAAGCAGACATACCTGTTTGGTACTCTAGAGGGAATGTCCTTCCCTGAACGAAAAAGCTGGGCCATTTGGGGATTTGGAGAATAAAGGTAAGAGATTTCTCCTCTTGAACAAAAACTAGCCTTTGGAATCAGTGATCTCCTGCAACACAAGTTGGGTTGTGGTTCTTGACTTCTTGGCCTGGTTTCCTGTGCTGATTTGAGAAGCCAGCTTCCCGTAACCTCACCCTGACACCTGGGACCTGGTTCTCAGCACTCGTGGCCTCAGTGTCATGCTTTGGGAGCTCTCCCTCTGTGCCTAGCTGGGGATGGAGCCGACCCTCTCCTAGGTGGATACCCCGCACCTTTCCTTCTGGCCGAGGTGGGCGGATACTCCCCTGTCCTGCTGAGACGTATGGAGACTGCATCACTGGAGGAGATGAGATGGTACATTGTGGGCAAAATACATTTTGGGTGTTTAGGGGGGAGACAGAATCCCTGTCTCCCTCCTACCCCTTGCATTGCACGCTCAGTCACACCAAGTCTGAGTCTGTCTGGGGTAAAGGAAGAGATGAAAACCCAGGGTTTCTGGCAGACCTGGGTTTTCCTGGCTTTGCCACCTGTCTCACCGTGAGTGGGTCACTCATCTGCTCCAAGCCTCAGTTCCTTCGTCTGCAAGATAGGGATCGCGTCAGCTCTGGCCTCAAGAGGATGTGGTGGGTATTGAATAAGATGGTGAAGATAGTTTATCAGGCTGCCTGACATGGAGAAGGAAATGCTCCAAAACAGGAGGGGTATTTTTTTTTTGTTTTTCTTTTTGTTTTTTTTTTTTTAAGATTTATTTATATATTTGAGACAGAGAGAGAGAGAGAGAGCAATAGCGGGAGGAGCAGAGGGAGAGAAAGAGAATCGCAAGCAGATTCCACGCTGAGTGCAGAGCCCAGTATGCAGCTCGATCTCAGGACCCTGAGACCACAACCTGAAGTGAAACCAACAGTCCGACACTTAACCAATTGCACCACCCAGGCACCCCAGTGTTGTTGTTGTTGTTGTTTTTAAAACTCATTAACAACACCATGTACAGTTCCTTCCACACAGCAGACTCTTTGCAAGTCCTTGGTCTGCTCTTCTCTCTGTGTTTCCGCTGCCACCAAGTCCCCCTTCCCTGAGCAGAGTGCCTGACTTCCTCCCGAGGGCTGCAGCCGGCCATCTAGGGCATGCCTCCCTCGGGCCCTGTCATGTCTCTCCCCCACCCACGCCCGAGACCCCAGTCGCTCATGACCTTGTTTAGAGCAAAGGCCTGTCTTCCACACCCTCACACCCCTCCGGACACCCACCTGATACTACTGTGGATGTTTTAAGAACAAAGGAATGAGTAATTAAAAAGGAGGAAGGAGAAAGTAAGAGAGAGAACACCAAAAGAAGAAAGTCCTTAAAGACTTAGAGCAAAGAATGAGGTCAGTTGCAATTTTTTTTCTTTAAAAAACAAGGTGTTGAAAAGAATGAATCACAATGGAACATGGAACCATGGTTCAGGTGGGGACTGGTGAGAAGACAGGTATGGTCGTCAGAGGGAGAGGGTAGCAGAGGCCGGTGTTCATGCGCCTGTGTCTTTTCTCTTGTGTGTTAAATGTGTCTGAGTGCATTCGCATCTCTCCTCTCCTGTGCCCCCCGTGGTCCAGTGACCCACATGATGAGAGTGTGAGGCCCCGCCCTCCACTCAAGGTGGGGGAGATTGACGCGCACATGGGGTTCTCCAGACTCTTCACAGGCAGGGCAGGGCCAGGGGGGCTTTCTAGGGAGGGGGGAGGTGGCACATGAGTGAGACCTACTAGGAGCCGAGCTGATTTGCAGTTGAGGTGCCTGTGTACCAGCACTCTGGTGCACCTGTGTCCCCACTGCTGTGTAAGGAGCTGATGGCCCGCTTTGGGGTCAGAGCTCATCTATACTGAGTGTCGCTGCCAGGCCACCTGGTCTGCTTTCCGGCACTCAGCCAGTCCCTTGCCGTTTGCTTCCGAAGCCCACACTCCCGATCCAGGTAGCCGACTTCAGAAGCAGGAGTATGGTGAAAGTGCCTCAGCCTCTTGTGGGTCACCCTTTTCCCTGGAGCACCTGGCATTAGGGCTGGACCAAGCGGCTCCCATTGGGAATGCGGACAAGGGGCGATGGGACTCTAGTCACTGGCGGGACGAGCTGCGAGCTGGGAGGACCATCTCTTGCTGCCCCGGCCCTGAATGTGAACGGTGTTGCCTTCATTCTGTGAACAGAAGAGCGGCCTGACCGATCTGTCTGGGGGTGACGGGAAAGGAGCATCCCCAGAATTCAGCTGCTGGGAGTAGGCAGATGGGGCAGGGCTGGGAGCTGAGCTTCTGAGGAGCAGTGTGGTGAACACCCGGGCAGGGCTGCTCTGTGCTGTGGCCTCCGAGAAAGGCGTGCACGCTGTGCTGGTGGGTGTGGTTCTGGCCGCCTGAGGACACCGTCGTTCCACCGGGGCCTGTCTGCCCGCACCCCTGCTGTCTGTGAGCCTGGGTCCTGGAACAGAGGTACCAGTACACCTGCATTCTGTACCACCTCCCCCTCCCAGGCCCCCAGGTACCCTGGGCAGGTCCTTCACCCCTCTCCAGGCTTCTTGTTTCTCAGTGGCAAAATGGACCAGTCCCCCCTCAGGCTGGTCTTGAGGAGCCCAAAGCTGGCCTGAAAAGAATGCTCAGCCAAAGGGAGCCCTTGTTGCTGGCTTCTCCACCTCCTTACCTTTCTAGCTTCTGATGAGTGATTCTCCCATCCCCACCCCTGCTTGGACATACAGACGGGCTTGCCTTCTTCCCTTTGACCCTCACCTTACTGTTTCGGACTCTTCTCCTGCCACTGTTCCCCTGGGAGTGTCTCTCGGCTCCCGCGAGATCTTCTCAGGCTGCTCCTGGCCCTGACCTTTGGGGGAGAGGGCGTCCACGAGCTCCTGCTTGCCAGCCCGTTCACGGACAGGAGCCAGCCCTGGTCCGTGGCCACTGCTGTGTGGTCGCCTCCTGTATTTCCCAGTCTGCAGCACTGAAAGAGCTCCCGGCCCACTCGGGACTCTGGGCTTAAAACAGAAAACGTATTTTCACCCAAACACCTCTGCCATTAGCCCATTTGACTATTTACTCTAGTTCTTGTGGTTTCATGCTGAGGTTTTTGGCTCATTGCATTTGACCTGGAGTTTATTTTTAGTAGTGAAGACAGAGTTCAATTAATGTCAGAGTGTGAGGGCAAATGCAGAAGAGGGATTCATAAGTCTGAAGGAGAATGCACCTAATTTTGTTGTTTCTGACCCTGCCTGCCGTGCCAGCACACACCGAGCCTCCTCAGCTGTGGCCCCGTGGGCTCGGGCAGAGGGCACGGGCAGAGGGAACAGGCAGAGGGCACAGGCAGAGGGCACAGGCACGGTGTCCTCACCGTCCCCGGAAAACAAAAGTGTTTCTGGGACTCTTTCGGGCGCACTGGGCCAGCAGCTGGCTACACAGATGGACAACCACTGCGGTTATCATTACGTGTGATCATTATTATAATTATTGTTAGACTAAGGGCCAGACGTTGTCACTTCGGCGCTTGTTAGTCTCCAGTGGGCTTCATTGTCTCTGGAAGCAGCTTCCGACTTTCTGGAATACCGACTTTTTCCCTTGCACTGTAAATATTTTGAGAGAAGGCTCTGTCTGTGTCTTGCGCTCTCTCTAGTCCCGGCTTTTGGCATCATGACAGGCACACGGGACGTGCTTGGGAGATTTTTTTCTTGGACCGACTGAGTTTGGGCTAGAAAGTTGGAAACAAGGCAGAAAGCCATCCTCTTTCCAGGGCTCCACAGTATGCTTTGGGAAGCAACCTAAGCATGGTCCTCTGCTTTAGGACTTCCCATTTATGAAGGCCTCCCTCATCCTTTTTCCTGCCTCTTCGTGCACAAGTCTGGACCAAGAGCCTACAGCATCCCACTCGGTGGGCATCCGCAGTAAAGGAGGCAAGAGCCACCATTCCTGCTCTGAAGGCAATCTGGAAACGGAGACTGGCTTTGTGGATCCCTGATGTCCTGGACTGCATGTTGAAACCCTACCCAGAATGCCGCGGTCTTAGGAGGCGGGGCCTCTGGGAGGTGATGAGGTCATGAGGGTGGAGCCCTCGGCCATTGGATTAATGTTTTCAGAAAAGGGACAGGAAAGAGTCACTTCTCTCTGCTCTCTGCAGTGAGAGCGCGAAACCAGAAGACTGAAATCTGCCAGCACCCAGGTTGTGGACGTCCATCCTCCAGGACTGTGAGAGATGAATGTCTGTCATTTAAGCCACCCTGTGGGTGGCATCTTGCGATGGCAGGCTGAGAAGACTGGGATGAATGACCTGGAGACTCAGAGAGATGGTGCCGGTAATGGGCTAAATGTTTGTATGCCCCCCACCTCACCCAGATTCACAGCCTGAAACCGTCTCTCCCAGTCTGGCCATATTTGAGTGAAGGGAATAAGCTTAAGGCCAGAAGGGTGGGACCCTGACCTGATCAGATTAAGGGATGTGCTCCCCATGTCACAGGGAGCTGCACTGGGTCAGCCCATCCTAGAGTGTGTCTTGATACCTCCCACCCCAGATGCCCCTGACTCCTTCCAGGTCGCTTCCCAGCTTGGGCGCCACATTCTCTCTGGTCAGAAACCTTCCCTTCCTGCTCCTCTGGGGTCCAGGTTTATCTGGGTGGCTGGCTCCTTTGTAAACAGCAAAGTGACAGCCCCACGTGGCACACAGCAGTCTCGTGGCCTGGTTCCTCTGGTTGCTTCCAGAAGCCCGGCACTGCTGGCTTCTGGGTCCCCATTGTCACTCTGAGGAATGACCAGCTTGCTGGAATTCACATTCTTCTCCAAGCCATTTTCTCTCCCGTTTTGTCACTCTGGTGGAACGAGTTGTGGTGGGTGCCTTTGGGAAGAAAACACCCATCCGTGGGATGGATGCAAGCTGGCCTGTCGGGTTGTTGTTGTTGTTGTTTTAATCTCCCTGCAAAAATAAAACTTTTATGAAAATGAGGGAATTGACCCCTTCCAGGATCGTACAGTGTTTGGCCTCAAGGATTCACGGCCATTTTTGTGCTGCTGCGGACCAGAGGCATCCTGGCTTTGTGCCTGTGGGAAATCAGATGGGGGAGGGACCTTTAAAAAGGTTGGATTAAGGGAAAGTTTCATAAAAATAAAAGTAATAGAAAAAAAAGAGAGAAAAGAAAAACCAATTTAAATGCCATCCTCTCTGAGCTTGCTTCTTTCCTGAGTGTCAGCCCCTGCCCTGGCTGGGATGGGAGGGAATTGTGCCCGGGACTGCCCTCAGCTGGAGAGGTGGAGCAGAAGGGACCCAGGAAGGAGACCTGAACCCCGGTCTCTGCTTTGCCACCCGCCAGCCCTGTGCTGGGAGGAAGGGTCTTGGTGCTTCTGGCCTCAATGTCTTCACTGCCCAGTGAGCTGCTCTGAGCACCAAATGACATTGTAGTCTGCCTCTTCTAAGACACCTGAGATGTTCCACCAGTGGTTGAGATGATACGTTCACTGACCATTTGCTTTGGGTTTTCGAACCTGACTGTCCCCAGTGATGATGGAGCATCAGACAGTCGTCAGAGGAGCCGACATCGAAGCAGAGTTTCCAGGAGTCATAATTTTTACCTGGACCCCTATACTTCCACTCTCCCGTGCATATCCTACACATATATTTTTAAACAAACTTTACTTTAGAACAGTTTTCTGTTTTACCAGGAAATTGTGACAGTCCTTCTGAAGGATCCCACATATCCCACACCGTTTTCCCTACTACGAACATCTTATGTTAGTGTGGCACATTCGTTATAATGAATGACCAATATTGATTTGCTATTATTAACTGCAGTTTATACTTATTATTCTGATTTTTTAGATTTCCCTACTTTTCCCCTGATACTCCTTTTACTGCCCAAAGATCCCATCCACTCTACTACATCTACTCACTATGTTTCTTTAGGCTCCTCTTGGCTGTGACAGTTTCTCAGACTCTTTGTTGCTGATGGCCAGTAGGTCAGGTGCCTGGTAGATTGTCCCTCAGGCTTTGTCTGATGTTTTACCCAGCAGTAGACTGGGATGATGGCTTTGGGAAGGAAGACCCCAGGGGCAAAGGGCTATTTCACCTCACCATGTCAAGCAATATACTGTCACCTGAGTAATCACTGTTAACGTTAACCTTGACCACCTGGCTATGGTGCCATTCATCAGATTTCTCCATTGTGCTCTACTCTCCCTGCCCCACTTTCTTTCTGTGCTTAGTTGGATGTCACTGTGTACAGCCCACACTTAGGGAGTGGGAGACGGTGCCCCCTTGGTGGTGGAGCACTTACACACTTGTAGAATTCGTCTCCGTGGGCGATTTCTCCCCCACGCCGTCCATATCTATGTGTATGGATATCTGTATCTGTTTCTGTATCAGGATCGCAGTGTGGAGTCAGGGGTATGGATTACATACTTTGGGCTAAAATCCAGTGTGACTTTATTTGCACATGTTTTTCTAGCTGTGGCCATCGGGAGCTCTTCCTGTGGACTCCTCTGTCCTTTGACATACCATTATTTTGACATACCTTCCATTATTGTAGGAGTTTTTGTTTGCTTGCTTTCTTGTTTGTTTGTTTTTGAGCGTTTCCTTACTTTCTGGCACTACTTCTATATTTCCTGTCCTAGACCTAGAATCAGCCATTTTCTCAAGGAGCCCAGTTTGTTGTATCAGCAAATGGTATTAGAAGCCAAGATGTGGGTACGAGATGTGCTCACAGCTACTGGGATGTCACTGTTCCTAGGCCTTGCCAGTGACCGTGATGAAATACATGTGTATATACTAATCCACATCCAACCACATGCGTATACTAACCCACATCCGACCACACACATATACTAACCCACATCCAACTATATGCATATACTAACCCACATACAACCACACTCATATACTAACCCACATGCAGCCACGCGCATATACTAACCTGCGTATACCCACACATGTATACTAACCCACATACAGCCACGTGCATATACTAACCTGTGTATACCTACCCACACACATATACTAACCCACATCCAACCCCACATCTAACCCGTGTCCAGCGGCACATGTATACTAACCCGCGTATACCCACACGTGTATACTAACCCGCGTATACCCACACACATATAAATATTTGCATAGGTATCAGTCCAAATCTATTTAAGCTAACCATGAATTCCACTGATGCCCGAGCTGTAGTCCATTACTGCATCATATACTATTGAACAGACTTTTTTTTTCCAGCCACATTGATCGGCAAGAGGTGGTGATGAATGGTGAGGTCCAAAAGTCCACATGAGCAGAGAGCCGTGGGCTGAGAACATTGGACTTTTCCCTGTGGGCAGTGTAGTCCCATGCCCAGAAGCGACGATGATCTGGACACATGCGACAGAGACTCAGAGACGTGTCCTGCCCAGAGTGTGTGTAGACCAGGATGCCATCACGTGCACATCGACCTTTGTTCATTTCTCCCTGGGCCAGTGTGCTCTTCCTGGCCCCTTGGCCTTCCTGTCCTCCTGCAGGAAGTCTTCCCCATGTCAGCCCTGCTTCATGCCCTCTCCACCCACACTCCTGAGCCCATTGGCCTTACCACATCAGAGTGTGCCCACCGCCCCCCTTTTTCTAACTGAATATTTGTCTGCTTCTCTTAAGTAGACCAAACCCATGAGGGAAGTGCTGTGTCACCTCAGCAGGGACTCACACAGCCTCCCAAAACCAGGAGAGGGTTCGTCCATTTGGTTCCTGAGGTTGTTGGGAAAATAAAGCAGTGGATAAGACACATGCCCGGCTTTCTCAGAATTTGCCACACACTGAAGGGGAATGAGGGCATTCACATACAGTGCGGGCTGCCCTCCCTGCTTCCTTTTCCTGCCAGCTGTCTCAAACTCATGTGTCTCCAGGGCCAGGCAGGCGATGGGAGTCAGTGCTGTGGGCCTGCTGGGCAGGTGGCAGGGCTTGCTGGGGAACCGGACAGCACACAGGGCCTGGCTGCCCAGCTGCCCAGCTCAGGTCAGTGTCCTGCCGGGTTGCCCGGGGTCTGCGCCTAACTGCTTATTTGTAAAACTTTTGACTCTTGCCCCTGTGCATGCCCACTGTCAAGGGAGCAGTGGCCAGCCCATGACCCCTCATGGCCAGATCTGATGGCTCCAGGGGGACTGTAAGCCTGGGAGGGCAGAGGGCCTTGCACCTTGTTATTCGCCGCTGTTCTTGACATGGTGACGGCAGCAGCATTTGGTCCTAAGAGCAACAGTGGCGTCCAGTGTCCACGGGTTCCTTTTGGTTCCACACTTTGGGTAGCAGCTTCACTGGCTGTTCTCAGAAATGACAACTTCAGCCAAGACGCCGCCAGGGCCCTCCGGACTTCTCATCATCCCACTCTTGCACCCCCTCCCTAAGGGGATGTACTGCTCTATGCAGCCACTGCTTCCCCGATGCCTCAGGGCCCCCCTTTGGCCTTTTCAGTAAATGGCTGTTTAATCCAAAATTCTGCCTCTTGCAACAACAGATAGGCTTCCTCTTCCAGGTCGAACCCTGATTAATGCACAAGGTATATTTTTGTATTTCCCACTCCTGTCCCTTTGCTCAACTGAGCTCGGAGCATGTTTCCAAACTTGTGACTTCGAGGCCCAGAGTGGGCCGCCCCACCGCCCACCTGTGTCCTCCGTGCCAGGAAGGCCTGCCGCTGACACTTGGTGGCGGCTGTCTTCACCTCCTCCTGCTGTCACCCACGACCAGGGGCACTCCCGGGGGGCTCGCCCGTCTCCACAGCCTGCTGAGCAGGGTGGGTGATGCTTCGGGTTTTCCGCTGTAAGCACTGGTCCCCAGGGTGTGCTGGGCTTCTCTGTGTCTGCAGGGGCATGTGCCTGTGCGGGGTGCAAACAGCCCCGTGGAAATAGACCAGGGCAGGGCTGACGGGGAAGTGAGGCTGCCTGGGGAGAAGACGTGGGCCGGGGCTTCTCAGGGGGTTTCCTCTGGGCCATGACCCCACTGAAGGCCGCCTCTGGCATGCTTCCTGTGGCCCTTCACGCTCCCCATGGCCACTCACCGAGGAATGTCTCCTTGACACCGAAACGACTCTCGGGTGTGATTTGCCCCTTGTCGCGGAACCCTGGTCTGAATTCACCATCCTGATGGGGCATGGTGACGGTCCTTTTGTCGATCCACAGCTGAACCTGTGTGTTTCTTCAGCGGCGGTGCATGTGATTATAAATCGTGATGCTCCTCAGTAATGCTCATTGAGTATGATCATGATGGTGGTCAACTGTAGCCAAAACTGGCCTTTGTACATGCATTCCACTTTCCCCACAGGGCTTCACACTTACCTTCCTGATTCAGAGCATTCCAGGATGGGCTGTTGGAGTTATTTGCACTGCTGTGACAAATGACCACCCTCTAGGTGGTTGAAAACAACAGAAGTTTATTCTCTCTCTGTTCTTGGAGTCAGGAGCCTGAAATCAAGGTGTCGGCGGGACCAAGTTCCCTCTGAAGATTCTAGGGAAAAGTCCTTTCTCTTCTCTGAGCTCCTGGTGGCATCTGGCAGTCCTTGGCCTTTGTTGGCTTGTGGGTGCATCTCTCCTGTCTCTGCCTTAGCCTCACGTGGGATTCTCTCTGATATGGCTGTATTCAAATTTCCCTTTTCTTGTAAGTATTAGGTCCACCCTAATCCAGGGTGGCTTCATTTCACTTGACTACTTCTACAAAGACCCCATTATCAAATAAGCTCACATTCACAGGGACTGGAGAGGTAGGACTGTAACATATCTTTCTAGAGACACAGTTCAACCCAAAACAGGGCATACGAAGAAAAGTTACATCTCCTGTTTTTTATTTTATTCCTTTCTTAGAAAATGGCTTCATTTTTGTATGTTTTATCATAATACAGGCATTTATGTGTACAAATGACAAATATTTATGCAGAATTTGGGGGCTGTGCTCAAACACGAGTGATGAGGGCATACTCCAAGAACACAGAAATCGGGCCACTGGTCTCCTTGGATGGCCATAACAAAATATCACAGAGTGGGTGGCTTACACAGCAGGACATTTATTTTCTCGCAGTTCTGACATGGAGGAGTCCAAGATCAAGGTACAGCTGATTCATTTTCTGGTGAAGAGTCGGTTCCTGACGTGCAGATGGGCACCTTCTTGCTTCCTTACAGAGAGAGAGAGAGAGAGTACACAGGCTCTATGCTGCCCCCTTCATATAAGTATACTAGTCCTCTTGGACCCGGCTCCAGCTTTATGACCTCATTTATCCCTCGTTACCCCATAAAGGCTCTGTCTCCAAATACGGTCACGTTGGGGATTAGGACTTCAACATATGCATTTCTGGGGAGACAGTCCAAAGCATGTCACATCTTTTGGATTTTATTATACAGTCCAGTGCCCTTGGGTCTTGTGAATTAAACCAAAAACCTGGAGCCTGGTTGGCCCCGACTTGATTTCCAGCTATACCTGTTTTTTGTTTTTTGTTTTTAAGATTTTATTTATTTATTTGAGAGACAGAGATCACAAGCAGGCAGAGAGGCAGGCAGAGAGAGAGAGGAGGAAGCAGGCTCTCTGCTCAGCAGAGATACGGGACTCGATCCCAGGACCCCGAGATCATGACCTGAGCCGAAGGCAGCGGCTTAACCCACTGAGCCACCCAGGCGCCCCTGTATCTGGTTTTTATCCCGGCATTTTTATCACTTTGTATTTTATTTTGTTTTATCATCAGTGCCTGGGTGCCATGGGCAAGTTATCCACCCTCTCTGAGACTTCCTTTCCAAATAAAAGATGCCTTTGTCATTCTTCATGTCCACATGGGGATACTGCCTGCCTAGGGGGCTGTTAGGAAAGGGTAAGTGCCATCACTGAGTAGTGTTAAGTAGCTGAAGACCATCTTCCCTTCTGCCCACCTGCCCCTGCCCTGCCCTGCAGCGATAGCTCCTTCACCCCTGCTCCAGTGAGGCAGGGGGGCCGCGGGGGGCTCACGGTGGGTGCCACCCTCCTTGAGGCCTCCCTGGCCCTGTCTTCCTCAGCCCTTTGGTTTATCATCCAGCCGCGTGTCTTGTCTCACCATCACTGATGTCACTGTCGGGTACTGAACTGTCATTTGGACTTTTATTCGTGGATTTGTCTTGCTCCAGACTAGCTCGTAAACCAGGGCTGTGGAGTCCAGCCAGCTTGCATACGGCAGGTGATCATGACTGAGAATTTATTGGGTTGGTCGTGTGGTGGAGAGAGGAGGGCTTTGTCCCCCATGGCCAGCGCTTCCCCTTTCTCACCCTTTCTTCATTTCAGAGGAGGCGGGAGGCAGCATGAACAAGTTCTGCTTCTCCCCTCCTTGCCCACTGCCGAGGGCTCAGTCAGTCAGGACTCAGACTCAGGTCTTCCTAGTCATAGGTAAGAGCCCAGCAGGACCGTCACAGGTCACCTAAACTGGTGGGAGTTCTCAGCCTGTCCCTTACTGCTGGCAAGGACTTTGGTGAAATCCCAGTCTTTCCTTTTTGCAAAATGAAGCTAATCATGAAAACTGGCCTCGTCAGATGGGTGTGGAGAGGAAATGAGTGACTGTCTGTGGGCCCTCAGCCCCATAATAGTCCAGGCCAGGAGAACCACTGCTCTCCCGATGACCTCTGACCTAGGCTTCCAGATTCTGGCCGCCTCTCTCTTCCACTCACTGTTTGACTCTGGCTGGGTTACTTCCTCTCACTGAGTGTCTGTTCTCTGTTACCTACAGGTAAGGAGTATTGCTCTTCTCACTGTTATGAAATGTCCACACAGTGACATAAAGTGGATTATAAAACACAACACAAAGGTTGGGAGTTACCATGAGCAGGTTTGATTGGGAAACTTCGTTACTACATTGGTATTGTTTGAGACTTGTTATTGTAAAGTCTGGAGCTGAGGCCGGGTGGGGATTGGTACAGATTCAAGCTCTTGGGTCCTTCCCAAGTAGCACATGAGTGGGGCATCCTGCAGCTGTGGGAGAGCCCCTCTCCCTGGTGTTTTTTGTACGTGTGCGTGGCCTGGAATCCTGCCCTTGTGAACCCTCTGGAAATCCCTCTGTGGCCAGATGCACCCATGCTCCCTGTTCTCCTGGCTCCTGCTCCCGGCATCTTACCCCGGCGTTGGCGTGCAAGAGCCAGTTTCCTTAGCTCTCCTGCGTCAGGTGTTCTGCAAGTTGTAGCGATGAACGTTGGCAAGAGAAAGTGGGTGCTCTCCTGCTGTGCTGGGGGCCAGGGTGGTGATGAATCAGACCAGCTTTGTTGAAGGAAGTTTTGGCAGCACCTCTTAAAGTGTTGAGTGGGTGCACTTCTGATGAGTCGGTCCTGGAGGAACAGTAGAGCAAGTTGCAAAAGATTCTCCTGCGACAGCATTGATAAAATGGCAGAACGTGGAAGATAGCCTCACTGCTAGACGGTGCCTTGCTCAGCAGTCCTGAAGAAGAGTGAGCTGTTGTGTCCTCCTCAGGGCATCCGATCAGGAGGTACATGGTGCCGATTTGTCCCATCCCTGAGAATATTGACCTTGATCACTTGATGAAGGTCAACCTGGTGTCTGGCTGGAGTCTACACTGTAAAGTCACGATTTTTTCTCTTTATTATTAAGAAGTATCTTATTGGGAGATACTTTAAAACTATGTAAATAGTGGGTTTCTCATTTTACTTTTACCTGACTAATTTTAGCACCCATCATTGATTATTTGCCTGAAACTGTTCAACTGTTGGTGCTTGCTTCACAGTCGTCTGTCTCATTATTTCTGTATTTATCACTTGGGATTCTAATGTACAGAAGAGTTTTCCTTTCTTTTCTACTCAAAAAAATTATTCATTTTGGTAGGAACTCATGCATTTTTATTATACTGGTTACTATTGGTAACAACAATTACTGTTTTGCTCAGTTTTTTCCTAGATCTGGCCACTGGGGTGCCCTTCATGTTGAGCTCTGTGTCCTTTCGACATCATCTTTTGAGCATTGCCTTACTTCTTGGCACCGCAATATGTTACAGTCTCATCTTGTCCGTCCCTCCCCCAGCCCTAGAGTCAGCCACTGCTTCAATGGGAATTCTTGCCAGAAGCCCATATGCTGAAATTAGTAATGAGGAAATTGCCGACAGAACCAAATTGAGGGACATTTCTACAAAATAGCTGCTCAGTACTCTTCAAAAATGAAAGACACAATAAGACTAAGGAATGATTACTGGTTGAAGGAGACTAAGGGTCATGTTAGGTAAATGCCATATGTGACTTGGGACTGGATTCTGGGTTGGAAAAGACACTATTGGTAAAATTGGAATAAAGTCTCTGGATTAAGCAATTAATGTTAATTTCTTGATAAAACTTGGTAATTGTACTGCACAAGACATCCGTACTGAGAAGTTTCAAGGCTGTGGGAATTCACTGTATTTCTAAACTCTCTTTGGAAGTGTGGAACTATTTTAAAATGAAAAGTTAAAAAAAAGAGGCGCCTGGGTGGCTCAGTGGGTTAAAGCCTCTGCCTTCAGCTCAGGTCATGATCTCAAGGTCCTGGGATCGAGCCCCGCATCGCATCGGGCTCTCTGCTCAGCAGGAAGCCTGCTTCCCCCACCCCTCTCTGTCTGACTCTCTACCTACTTGTGATCTCTCTCTCTGTCAAATAAATAAATAAAATCTTTAAAATAAATAAATAAATAAATAAATTTTTTAAAAAGTTAAAAAGACATTTAGGTACAAATAAGATAAATTTATATATACTAATATGGGTCGGTGTCCAGAATCAATTGAAGAATAGTCGTACTTTTTGCGTAGAGTTAGCCGGCCTTTGTAAGGACTGTAACATATCTGACAGAACAAGACAGAACAATAGAGGACACACACATTTTTATCAGCACATGGGAGAAGTTCTGAGAAGGGTCTGTACTTCTTGTTAACAGACATTTCTGGGAAATGTGATTGGAAGTTGTGAGAAAGCAGGAGCTTTGAGTCTGACTTTTTCTTTAAAAAAAAAAAAAAAGAGCATGTCTTACTCCTAGAATGGAAAAGTCATGAGCACATGGGTCATGTGTGGATGTGCTTCTGCACACGTGTGTTTAGTTCTGATGGCCCCCGTCCAGCTCAGTCTCAGTGGCAGGTCCCTGCACACGAGCAGTGCCGAGCAAAAGGTCTACCCGGTGAACGCTCACCCACTTTTCAGTCCACTCTCTGCCTTCCTCCGTCTGATCCTTAGCAGATCCGTTGGTTGGAGATGCATTGGGGTGGGGGCGCCTGTGGTCCATGCTGGTTAATCATGAAACCAGCCGATTCATCTTACCTCTATCCAAGGAAGCTGGCAATTGTTCACTCTTGAAAACTTGAGGGGAGAACTTGATGCCTGAGTACATATTCTTCCGGTCTTCCCAGAGGAGTATAAATTAGAAATTTGCCAAGTGACAGTCATCATATTTGCTCCTCTACATAGTAATGATTAGTTAAGTGGTGCTTGGTATCTTTAAACCCAGTTAATTACTGAACTGTGATCACTTCCTCCCAGGGACTTTTAATAATCACTACTAGGCTTTTGTGGTTTATGTAAAATTTCATTTACTTGGATTTATGTTTATGTATAGGTTTTCCCAGTTTAGGGCCAATGCTTCTTGATTCAAGAAGGAAGAAGCAAGAACAAAAGTAATATCTCTTGAAGCTCTACCCTGTGCTATGAGCTATTACAAGTTGACTAATGTAATCTCCCCACTGCTAGGTCACATTGTTCCGATTTATCAATGAGGAAACTGATGCAAAAGGTGTGCCTCCAGGCTCTGGTGGGTTCACTGGATTAGCTCCTGCAGGAACTGTCCTTTGCCCCTTGCCTATCCCTTACTCCTTCGGGGTCATTGTCCAGAACGGTTTCTCTTTGCTTCTTTCTGCTCACTGGGCTGTCGCATGACTTCCCATAGCTCCTAAATGCTGGCCCCACTTTTGTGTTCTAGGTTCTTTGCCTTGTTCTGGCACGTTGTTTCCGTGGATGGTTTTCTTGGTAATTATTATGATGATGATGAAAATAGTAAAAATAGAATCTGTAAGTGTCTTTATCCAGCCTTCACTGTGCTGGACAAAATGCCAGGCACTCCCAGGCTTTATGCTGGCAGCCACCCAATGAGGTTTAGGATCTCCTGGTGGGATGGGGGCCTGAAATCCACAGGTTTGTCTAGGAGCTAGAAGCTAAGTCCCCTCTGTGTGCTCTTTTCATTTCAGCATGCACTTAGATAGTTAAGCTCTTACACTAGGTTTTTGCAAGCAAGTGAACACTGCCAAATTATTTCTCCCACAGCATTATAGCTGCATCTTCCCAGACATCATAAGTATATGGTTGAACTCATATTCATACACATCACCACTTATCAATGACATAAGCTAATAATGAAGTATCCCAATATTAAATTACACAGTTGAAAAGCATATAAAATAGTAGATGTCTGCTTACTTCATTAGTAGAAACAGTTTTGTTTTGTTTTTCAACCAAAGGCTATGGAAAAGTTCAGTCTTTCTGACTGAACTCTGAAAAAGAATCATCTTTTGCTAAGTATGGTAAAAGAAATGACAAAATTTTAAGAAATTCAATGATCAGAAATTGTTTTAGCTGTAATAAAACCGTCACATAGCAAAGTATCTCAGTCTTTTAAAACATTTGCTACATTGAAGTGCCTATTCTATAAGTCCTGGGTAAGACACATGTACCATTATATTAAAATTTCTTAATAATCCCCTTTGTTTTTTGTTTTTGTTTTTTTATGATTTTATTTATTTATTTGTCAGAGAGAGAGAGAGAGAGCACAAGCAGGCAGAGGCAGAGAGAGAAGCAGGCTCCCTGCCAAACAAGGAGCCGGATGCAGGACTCGATCCTAGGACTCTGAGATCATGACTGGAGCTAAAGGCAGTAGCTTAACTGACTGAGCCACCAGGGGTCCCTGATTTTTTTTTTTTTTAGATCTTTCCTGTTACATTGCACCCAAAGGGCAAACATTAATTGAACTTTTTTGTCTGAAGAGCTCTGTGATATTTTCAAAATAGATTGTGTGTGTGTGTGTGTGTGTGTGTGTGTGTGTGTGTGTATACAGTTCTTTCTCAACTTACAGTGGGGTTATATCCACACAAAACTATCATTAAGTTGAAATATCGTAAGTCAAAAATGCCCGTACTACACCTAACCTCCCTACTGAGTATCATAGTCTAGTTTAGCCTACCTTAAACACGCTCAGAACACTTAACATTAGCCCCTAATTGGGCAAAGTCATCTAATGGAGAGGCTGTCTGATAAAGTGTGGACTATATCACGTAATCTATTGGCGACTCCACTGAAAGTGACAAGCAGAATTGTTGTCATTGTATCAGCTGTTGACCCTTGTGATCGCTAGTTGACCTGGAGCTGGGGCTGCTGCCCAGCACCACAAGAGAGGCTCATACCGGATGTCCCCAGCCTGGGAAAAGATCCAAATGCAAAATTCCAAGTATGCTTTCTGCCCTGTGTGCATATTGCTTTCACACCATCATAACGTCAAAAAATCGTAAGTCAAACCATCCTAAGTTGGACACTGCTTATCCGTGTACATGTATTTTGAACAGTACATTTAATAAAACCGAACACTTGGCAGATCTGACAAAAGCAATGGTTGTGCCCATCCTGATGTATTAGGTGTGGATGTGAGCAGTGTAAACATAGATGTCCGGGCAAATGTCTTCAGTGTTTGAAATGACCAAGGGGAAGCCACACTGCAATATTCCAGTTCTATGTGAACTAAAAATATGCACTATTTTAGCAAAAAATATTTTAATATTCTACTAAATTAATGTTAGGATAAATATAAGTATACAATGTTTTAGTATAAAACTGTGCTAAACCTAAAAACAAGTGTCATTTGGGTATTTTGGTGCCCAGTCCTTCTAAATCTCTTGTCAATAAGATTCTCGCATGGGAAGTAGAGTTGAGTAAGAACTGTCGCTCAGTAAGGCATGACTTAGGAAAGTCAACTGAAAAGGGAAATGTGCTTCCAAGGCTGAACAGTAAGAATCTCTCCCTAAACGTTGGGGGAGATTGACAGGAACCCAGAAGGAGAAGTTACACTTTGTTCAAGTGCTGTAACTGCTTTTTGGACTCTGGTGGAAGCTTCTTTGTACATCTCGCCCATCAGGGATCTACACTGCTGATACCTCAAACTGTGTCCTTTCTCAGTTCCCACTTCAAGTAGCTTAAGGCCCCCCTGGTTTCCTGAATGCAACAGTTGTCTCAGTGACCTTCGCTCAGTGACCTTGTTGCCTTGGTCTTGCCAGCTGTGGGCAGGTTTTCCTCCTCCATGACACTTGCCAGGGTGGGAGTCACCAGCCCTCCCCCAAGACCTGTTGTACAGCAGGCAGCGACACAGCTGCCAGCTCCTTCACCCAATTCCAGTTTTCCAGGAATGAACCTGTCACCAGGACCTGGGATTTGGTGGTGAGCGGTCATCAGAAGGCCAGTCCAGTCCTGTTGTGCTCTGTCTGCTCAAGAACAGCGTCACAGTGGCTTCGAGGGCTCAGCTCTCTGGGACCCCTGGGGCCCTTGGCTCTCCTTAGTAATCAGGGAGTGATCCTCTGGCATTTAGGAAGGCACATGGCCATCCTTGAGTAAGTACCAATTAATTATCCCTGATGATAAAGGCTGACTTTGGAGAGGTCTGAGTTTTCACTCATCATTTGACGAGTTGTGTCGTTAAGCGTGTCCTCGGGGTACAACCCCATCCCACCTGGAAGGATCGCATGCCTGTCTCAGAACACAGAATTCTGTTCTCTTGGGGCTGCTGGCTTGTCTGCTCTTCTCCTGGCCACGTCTGCAGCCTGTAGCAGGGATCCTGGTAAGCGAGAGAAGGTACTACTCAGTCAGTAGTGAATGAGTGAGAGCCTCCTGATCTCAATGCAGGGCTCACCGCCTCTATAGTAGAAGCTAGTCAAAGGGCAGGACTGTGTTTTCTTCTTGCTGTGACCTCTTGTTCTCTCTTGTGAACTTCCTATCCCCGGCTTCTGGCCCATTCTTTCTCATGGTACAAGGACCGCTTGTGTATAGATAGAGACCCCCTTTAGACCAGTAGTGTCCCGAGGGCAGCTAATTCCTATTTGTTTTCTCCACATATATAACTAATGCTTCATAGGCATTGTGGGTGCTACTGAGCAGGAACCTCTTCTGAGCAAGAGAACCTTCTGGGGGGATGTGTTGTGGTTGAACTGTGTTCCCCCAAATTCATGTGGTGAAGCCCTAGCCCGCAAGGTGATGGTATTTGGAGATGGGCTTTTGGGGAGGTGATTGGGTTTAGATGGAGTCATGAGAGTGGGGCCCCATGATGGGATTAGTGTCCTGTCTAAGGAGAGATATCAGAGAGCTTGAGCTCTCTCTCCCCGCTGCTGATAGGAGGACATGGCAGGAAGGTAGCCACGTGCAACCCAAAGAGAGCCCTTAGAAGAACCTATGCCTGTCAATACCTTGATCTAGGACTTCTGTTTCCAGAACTATGAGAAAACAAATTTCTGTTGGTTAAGCCACCCAGTCTCTAGTTGTTTGTTGTGGTAGCCCGAGCTGACAGAGACGGAGGACTCGCACTGCCCCAGCTTCCCACAGAGAAAACTGGAGGGGAGTAGGGAGGGTAGAGGTGAATGCTCATGATGGTCGTCTCCAATGAGAAATGCAGGAAGGATGATGATAGCTCCAATGTGTCTTACGTGGCCCCAAAGATCAGAACCAAGATAGAGAAGTGGAGAAGTGGAGAGAACAGGCAGACATCTAAATGGAGGAAAAGGAAATGGAGACCTGGATGGACTGAGTGGTCTCAGACAGCAGTCACGGTCTCTTTGCCGGCAAGATCCACATAGAGGTCACAGTGGACTGAGAGGGAATAGGATGGGAGGAATTTGAGCATCGCACTGAATGCTACCCTGTGAGGCCCTTGTAGACCCGGAAGCCCATGAGCCCGTGGTTAACCATTAAACACAGAAACAATAGCCTCTCCTTTGTAGAGCAGATTATAATGTTCAAAGCATGTTCACAAGTATTACGTCATTTGATTCATCCAACAACCTTGTGGTGGGTGCCCAGTACAAGCTGGATGACTGAGGGAACGAGTAGACAGATGTGCCATTGCTGTGCTGTGGGCCACAGAAGAGGAAACTGCGCAGAGTGGTTTCTTGACTTCATAATAAAGGCCAAGCCAGGCTTGAACCCAGATCTCTGCTCTATCCACCACTCGACCCGACTTCCTCCGAGTTGGCAGTGGTAACACTTTCTCTTTAGGTAGTGTTTTTCTGGTTTTGTTTGTTTTTCATCTTAGTGAGTTCTTCAGCATCCATAGCCCCTTCTGTCCTCGCAACATGCTTATTCTCATTTTGCAGGTGAGGAAACATTCTCCGAGAGTCGTGTGACTTTTGCAAGGTGTCTGGCTCCTCCACGGTAGAGCACTGGGTTTGCATGTGGTGGGCAACCTCCCCAAGCACCTGTGAGCCTCCCACTCTGGCAGGGCTGAGTCCGCCACTCCTGGCCACAGGCAGAGTGGACAGGGGTCTTCTTTTCAGGATACAGTCGCAGGTAAATGAATAACTCATCTGGGAAGACAGTAGGCCAACAGACAAGTCATTCCTTCTTGTACTCACACCTGATTTCCAGCAACCTCTTGGCAGTTCCTCCTGCCAAAGCCCTGCTCTGGAAAGGTAGCGGGTTTGCAGACACCTCACCCAGAGGTCCTCAGCCCTGTCTGCGTGCTGTACTCACCCAGGAGCTTGCAAAAAATGCCGGTATCCAAGTTCTGCAACACCCCCCCCCCGCCCCCCCGCCCCGTGCCTTCTAAACTAGGCTTTAATTGGTCTGGGGAGGGATCTGGCTTCAGTGTTTTTAAAAGTGTCTTCCAGTGGTTGAGAATCACTGAATTAGTGTTGCTGTGGGGTACATTTGGGCATGTACGTTCCCTGGAGATTGTGATGAGGCAGGAAGGCTGGTGTCTGCCTTCTTCCCAGGGTCTGCCTAGCCTGGTGCTGGTGGCTATCTGCTTTTCAGGCATGACTTCATTTCTCCTTCCCTCTGACTCTCCTGGTTTGAGGTCGTGCTCTAGTGGCACACCGTGTGAAGTCACACTACTCTTGTCTTTAGTAGCTCTAGTGACCTGGGGCCTGCCACCTTCTCTCTGTGTCTCTCCCTTTCTCCTCCTCTGTGAAATGATGATGCTGACTTGCTGTGAGCGTTCACTCTGGGACCACAACTGGCCCATGAGATCAGTTGTTGTCATTGTGGTAGCCACAAGTTGTTTGTGTCGGTATATAATGTTGCTGTTTGCTTCAGGGCACCGCTAGCCTCTTTGTCCGTGCGTAAGCCTCGCACCCCGTAGCTCTATCTGTATCTATTAGGGGATTATAAGGTGTATTCGTCTCTAATCGGATATATCCATTCCACAAATGATTATTGAGCACTTCCGGGTGCTGGGGAACAGACAAGAGAGAAGCAGTCTCTGCTCCTTGGGGAATTTTGTCTTTGAAGGGGACAGATAATGAACAAAGGTTATAAGAATGTGCAGGGGATGCTGTGGTGAGGCAGGCCGGGGTGCTGAGGAGTGTGTGTAACAAATCAAATGGTCCTAATTCACGTCTGCTCGTCGTGAGGAGACTGCTCCTGCCGGAGCTAATGACTTCTCCTTTATTTCTTTATTTTGCACATCCGATGTCCTTGGACTCAGTGTGATTGCTTACCTGTCCACCCTCATGATTCATCTACAGTCATTGCCTTGGGCTTACGAAAAGCATTTTGTTCATTTTTATATCCCCAGGGTCCTTCCTCCTTCCCTCCTTCCCTCCCTTCCATCCTTCCTTCCCTTGGTTGAATTCAGTTCAAGCAACACACCCTGAGAGCCTGTGCAAAATCTGGAGCCACACAGATGAAAAGACCTTTACCTTCTCGCGGGAAAGATGGATATCCAAGTGCACGTAGGTCTGGACCATCATGGCCGCTCTGAAGAAGGGGCACTCACGGGACAGTGGGCCCTTGACAGTGCGTGGGCTGGAAGCATGTATGTGGCTGTCAGCCTGATGCACAGTAGGCCCTGATCCACAGCAGCTGGACCGACGAAGTATCTCTTCCCTGGGGATTGTCTTTGGCTCTGAGGAGAAGTCTGGCTAACGTTGGGAAGCCCCGAGCACTGTGTCAAGTCCTGTGTTGGTGCCGAAGCTGCCCTTCCTCACAGGAGCTGCTGGCAAAGGGCACTGTTTTGTGATACTCTCGGCTTCTCGTCACTGTGAGAAGCTGACTAATTGTGAGCAGGGAAGTAAGGGCCTTGAAATGCCCCCGTCTGTACATCTGGCTTCTCTGTCACAGCTAGTACTCATTTCTGATAACTTCTTTGGCTTCTGTGAGGCAGCCTGGCGCTGCCTGGCCACAGGCCGTGCTCATGATAAGCTGAACCCAGAGCACAGACTGGGGTTGGGGAGGTGGGGATGTGGTGGGTGGGAAGGATGGACACTTTTAGCCCGTTTCAAAGTTATCAGAAGCCTTTGAGCCTCGTTAGGTGTGTCTGTCACACATTTGCTTTCTCTGCTTCTACTGGAAGTGACATTCTAGATGGACTGAACCTGGCTAAGCAAAGGGAACATGGACAGGGAAGCTGATGATACGTGTGCCTCGGTTATTTCTAGAGCGCTTTGTGCTTTCCAGAATGTTTTCCCTGAACCCTTCTTCATCTGGACTCTCAGAGCACTTAGAGAACTCTTAGCATGTCAGCAGCTGGGTCTCAGAGAAAGATCACAGGCTTTAGAAATGTTCTAAGCAACTAGTGGAAATCAACACCTTACTAGAAGTTTAACCTTATCAAGTTTAATCTACCACTTTGAGCCCTGGTTTTCTCATCCAACAAAGTAAAAAAAAAAAAAAGAGAGAGAGAGAGAGAGAGAAAAGAAAGGAAAGTTGGGACTGTTTCATTCCAGTAACTCTAGATGCTATAACAAATAAACCTCATTATTTAGTAGCTCAGCACAAAAAGTGCCCATGTTTTACTCACAGACTGGCCCCTGAGGGATGTTCCTTGTCCACAGGCAGACCTTCTGCAGTGATTGGAAGACTCAAAGGTGTTCCATGTTCTTAGTCTGCCATCCTTTCAGTGACCTTGAAATCGAACCCAGCTGGCAAAGGAAGGAAGGGAAGGTCAAGAAGGACACCCACTTCCTAAACACCTCGTCTGGAAGTGGCATCCAGTCCCTGTCTTTGCATTCTTCTGGTGAGAGCTGGGCACACCATCCCTCCTTAGAAGTGAGCGGGAGAGAAATGTCATCCCTCCTGAGTGACCCTTCCCCGGGCCTAAGTGAGCTCTCGGAGGGGGACCCAAACTTAGTGAGCACTTCTGCCATAAATATCTTCCTTTAGTGCCGCAGAAGGATACGTTTGGGTTCACGTGTACTACAAATTCTGCCCTTTATTATGTGTAAGATTTCCCTCTACTCTTTTCTAACGTAGCTTCACCTTACAGGTTAATGGATTTTTCTGTATATTTTTCTTCACAGGCTACTTTGTAAACTCCTATGTTGGTAGCATGTGTGACATTTGGGGGATGAGATGAGGGAGAGGTCAGGCTCTTTCTGTGTCTGTCACAGTACTTTGCCAAAAACTGTCGATGGTTCTACAGGTTCGTGGTGGTTCCTTACGGGGCTGTGTGGCTACTTGCTTTTCTTGTCTAGCTGTTTCTACTGAGAACTCAGCAGCATGTACAAGAGGGTTTGGGTTCAATATGTGGAAAGGGGTTTTTTGGAAGAGTGTGGTCAAGCATGGTGACAGTTTCCTGAGAAAGGAAAGGGACATCTTCTTTGGAAGTTTCCTAAATAAGACTAGCTTGCCAGGTGCTCACAGGGGGCCAGGAGGCAAGTGCTTACCTGTCCGGGCTCACTGAGTCCCCTCAACAACCCAAGGCAGGTACCGGGATGATCCCCGCTTTCTAGAAGAGGATCGTGAGGTTCAATGGCCAAACTGTGCTGTCACCTGGTGGCAGGGAGCCTGGAGATGAGGGGGGCTTAGAGGGGAGCATAGGCCCTTCCTACTCGGCCCTGCTCCTGACCTCACCACTGAATGGGTGAAGAGGGGGCATGGCAGACTCTGTGGTGCTATCCCAGATAGAGATAGGAGCAAGTCCCCGTCCCTGGCCCCAAGGAACTGGTGGTTTGGTGGGAACAGAGGTGGTGGTATTGGGATGGATCATGAAAGCAAGGATAGTGGAATCTCATTAGCTGCCCTAGTTCTGTTGTATAAAAGGGAGGCAAACACTGAGTTAGTATGCTGAATGATGGCCCCAGGGGGAAAGAGAGGGTCAGGGCCCCGGGGCCTCTAGCCACAACATTTTCATTGGCCAATCAATACATGACCTTGTTTTCCACGCATTTCTATTCAAAGGCACCTTCTTTAATGGGTATTGTTGGTGCGTTGGCACTGGACTCCTGGCCCACAGCGCTGTATCTCGCGGTCTGGACGAAGTTTATCTCACACAAGAAGGCACCTCACAGCCTCTGTGCTCAGGAACACCATGCAGCACTCAGGCGCTGGGTTGAGAGTCTTTTTGAATAGCGGAAACACCAAAAAAGAAGGATGAGAATGTGGCACTGCCCAGACCTCAGAAGGGATACTCCTTTACAGTGTGAGAGCCGAGCAGGAGCCAGATATCGCCTTGTCCAGCCTCAACTGGGAACACGCGAGCTGGACAACTCACATTGTTTTGCTGCTCTGGGAATATCTGGAAATAACTGCGAAAGGGCCATGTAATGGGGGTTCCAAGTAAATTTTAGCGAGGAGGCAAATTCACGATACAGAATCCCGAGCATAGCAGTCAAGGGTGAGCCATACATCCCTGCGGAGCCGCCAATCCACAGAGGGTTCTAGAGCAGGTGGAGCCTTAGACCAGGGTCTGAAGATTGTGCGCAGAGAGCAAATATTTAGGGCTGTGCGGCCCATGCGGTCTCCATGGCAGCTACCCTGGGCTGTTGTAGCACAAACAGCCATGCACAGTACAGAGCAACTGCCCATGGCTGAGCTCCCGGGAAGCTTTATTTTTGCACACTGAAATTCGGACTTCAGATAATCATGGTGTGTCACAAAATGCGATTCTTCTTTTGATTTTTTTCCCCTCACTAAAAAAAATCTGCAAACCCCTCTAATTTCATAGGCCCAACACACCCAGGCGATGGTCAAAGTTGGCCTGAATGCCATAGTTTGCCCTCTGCTGTCTTAGATGCTACTAGGTGGGAATATGCTTATTATTTAGGAAAACATGGAATAAGTCAGAGAAAGACAAGGGACAAAGTTTAAAAGTTTACCTAAAATCCCAAAACCCAGGGATTTCCACACACAGCACATAATTGCCCCCCCCCCCCACAGGCACGCATGGCCACACACATCCATTTGTGTGGTTCTGTAATTAATTTACCCCAGGAGAGAATGTGGTGGACATCTCTCTATCCTAGTAAGGACAGCTCTCCATTATTCGTATAATGGTTCACAGTCATCTTCCAGAGCTGGATCACGGTTCACGTTAACTTGTCCTTTGCTGGCGTCTTTCAGATCATGTTCAGTTTTATCTGCTTGTTTGCTGAGACAGAGGATGCAGAATGAATTCCACATATTCATCGCATAGCTGGTGTCGTAAGGGAGACAGAGATGAGTCCTGCTGTCCGCTGCCCTCAGGACACTTGAATTCAACAAGCCACACAGGTGACACGGAGCAGCTCTCCCGGCACAGACGGGGCTGGTTTCCAGAAACAGCTCGAGGGCTCTGGGGTCTTGAAGTACAAAGGGTCTGACTTCTTGGTCCAGGTGAAGCCACCAGGCTCCTGCCTCTCCTGGGTTGGCAGCTCCCTTCTTCTTGGGTTTGAGAGCCTCAGAGAATGTCAGAAAGGAGGCCTCACAGATCTTCTGGTCAGCACCCCACTGCCTATAGGTGGACAAACAGATTCAGACAGGTCGAAGGAATTATGCAGAGTCAGAAACAAACTTAGTGGACCTCAGATCTGGGTGTCCCTGGCCTGAGTTAAGGCCTCTTTGGCCCCTTTTCAAGCTTCCAGAGTGCTATTTTTCCAAATATTGTGGATGATCCTTCCTGGGCCAAAGAGACCTTCTCAGTGGTCTGGGGTTGTGGTGATGGTTGTTGGTAGGAGAGGTCGTGGGTGGGACCCCAAAACTCCAGCCGTCTAGTCCATGGTACAGAAAGAATGTGTTAGCTGCACCTCCTTCCCCTGTCAGCACGAGTGAATAAAACCCAGCTCCAGCTCTCTCATTGATGTTGGCAGCCATCCCCCGCCTCCTGTCGCCCACCAGACGGGACCTGGGTCACGAGGGTTCTTATTTCTCCCTGTCGGGGATGACGCCTGACCCGGGCGCAGGTATTACAGATGAGCACGTAGATTCTTTTTCCGTTATTTTCAGAATCCCCTTGTGCTTATGCACAAGGATGTTGGCTGTAGTAGTATTTATACCAGCGAAAAATCAGAAATGGCTTTAATGTTGCAGAACATGGGAGTGACTGAAGGGATGGTAACACCTGCAGAGAATTTGTGATCCCACCACTTAAGCATCACAGGGATGGTTAGGAAGGGCCACCTTCTGGGAAGGGAGGGCAGGATGCAAATCGTTTACATGGCACAATGATATGATAAGGAAAGACAAAAGTGCCGGAAACATTCAGGTCAGGTGACCCATGGATCAGCCATGGATCACATCACGATCAGCCGCTGTATGCCAGGCACCTGGCTGGGGTTGGGCAGAGCTCTCTAAGCGCTGCTCCAAGGAGCAGCCATCCGTCCGTGCTTCTGTCTGCACCGTTAGGCTCCCTGAAGCCCCCGGCAGCCCCCCGGCAGCCCGGCTCCAAGCGGGCCCTCTGCAGGACGCCGAGGCAGGGCGTGTTTACTGCTCTGTAATGGCGCGATTGGCACCATGGGTGATGGTGGGCTCACTGCTCTGTGTGATGATGACTTCACCACTCCCTGGATGCATGGTCCACGTGTTCGCTGTTCTGAGAGGTCACAGAGGGAAAGGAGTCCTGGAGAAATGCCTGGGGCAAGAGGCCAAAAGATTCCAGGTGGAAACTCTGCTGCAGGTGGTAACAGCAGAGCCATCAGGCTAAATCAGGGGGTGTCTGCTTCGGGGAGCCTGAACTCATTTTCCACCGGGCCTCTGTCCAGCCTGCTGGGCAGAAGCTCCCCTTCCTACCTCCGTACCCTGTGGGCTACTATGAGTGTGTTAGTTATCCAGGACATTACACATCGGCTGGGCGAGTAGTTGGTGGTGCTGTCTGCTGTTCAGCCTCCCGCCTCCACCCGTCCTCCGCCCCCTGAACATTCTCTGGCTGTGACCGCACAGGCGGCAGGGCTGGCCAGGGGAAGCAGAGCTGACGGGCCCCAGAGAAGCTCTCCTAGCTCTCTGATGATCTGAGTGTGACTCATAATGATTGTAGCAGATGAGGCATGAGGCCCATGGCTCAGACTGCAGCTGATGGAGGTCTTTTCCCAAGCAAGCATGCCCAGCCTCCCAGAGGACAACCCCCTGCCCCCCGCCTCCCGCCCGGCCGTCTGGCTGGCCTGGGCCGCTCCATTCCCAGCAGTGCAGTCAGTGATGAGCCGCGCATTATCGTGGCGTAGTGGTTCCTGTCTGCCTGCGAACGTCAGCGCCTGCTGCAGCTGCCTCCGTGGCTGGAGAGCCCCGAAAATGGGGATCACAGCAAGCTCTGGGGTGCATTTTTATGCTCATTATTTTATGTATCTGGAAAGTAATGAAAAGATGTGAAAAAGATTGCAATTGCACCAACTTGAAAAATTAAGAATCCAAGGAAGGAAAAGTGGGCAACACCACTGTGAAACGCATCCCACCTCTTCCTGAGATAATCCCTAGTATCAGTTTGGTCATTTACGCAAACCCAGTAGTGCACTGTTCAGCCTCTCAGGAAGAAATAAAAGAGCCCTGAATTGTAGGTTTGCTGACTTTGGTGGTGAAATCCCACCATGGCCAATTTCAGGTTACTAAAGGTTTAAAATCCAGTTTACACGATTCTTGAATCTTTAACCATTGGCTTCTCTAAACCCGTGCATGGTCACAAGTGATCACTTTCCTTTGGGGGGGGAGGGCGGGGGAGGAAATTGGAAACCCGTTACACATAGTGGTCTGCATGTCGTTTTCATTTCCTGTGCCGCATACCTCTTCCTCAACATGCACATGCAGATTCACTTAGCTCATTTCCCTTGCATAGTGGGGTTTCTGTGAAGGTGCACTGTGCTGCTTCTGGAAGGTTCTTGCAGATTCATTCCACCAGAAGAGGAGAGAGTGATGGCAGTTCTTAGTTCAAGGAGGCTGGCCCCTGCACCACTGGCCACATCTTGGAGACTTCTGGCCTCTCCTAAACATATTATTCTAATAGTCTGCAGGCTAAACGCCTCTGGTTGTCACCCTTCCCTTCATTCTCCCTCATCTTCAGGGTCCATTGGATAATCTTATTTTTCTTCTAGGGAGCCTTTCCTGCTGTTCCTCTCTTCCCCACACCTGCTCTCCAAGGCTGGGTAATGTGCCTTTTCCCGGTCCCTTAGAACGCAGGGCTCTCATCTGCGATGCTGGTGGTACTGGTTATTTATTGTGTGATGTGTACAGGTTTCCTGTAGAGAAGCAGAGATGCTCTCCCAGGCAGAAGAGCCTCCCTAATCTCTGGGGCAAGGCCTATGAGATGTTTACTTTACCTGGCAAGAGGGACTTTGAGGATGGAATTAAGATGACTCATCAGAGGGCCTCTGTGGAGATTATTCTGGACGATGCAGAGAATTTCTTTGGGATCAGAGAGATCCCCTAAAGAGGGATCCGAGAGACTTTCAGTGTGAGGAGGGTTTGGCGTATTTCTGGTTCCCATATGTGGGGGCCCAGGTGCGAGGTCTGGCGGCAGAAGGGTGGCCCCCGCTGACTGCTGACAAGGAAATGGGCCCTCAGTCCTAAACCGCAGGGAACCAAATTCACCCAAGGGCATGGATGAGTGAGCTTGGAAGAAGGTCCTCCCCATAGCCGCCCCTCCCCCACCCAGTTAGAGCTAGCACCTTGAATCTAGCCCACAAAATCTAGGACCGAGAACCTAGCTGAGCCAACTCGCACGCCTGACAAGGAAACTGAGACAGTCAGTGCGTGTGTGTTGTTTGAAGCCACTATGTCTGTTTTCCCTGTAGCTGTAGAAAGCTCATGCAGGTTCCAGGCCCCTCTGTTTTGACTTCGCGAGTGTGAGCTCCTTCCCAGGAGACCCTCAAGTCCCTGGTGTGTGTCTTCCTCCAGGCCCAGCCCTGCTCCCCTGGGCTCCATAGAGGGAGGCGATTCCACCATCTGACACACCCTTCACCTCTCTGCCACCAAGAGTCACTACTTGGTGGCTTTTCCACCACAATGTGCAGTTCAGCTCCCAAAGTCAGACCCCCAGTGCTGCTCTCTAAACCTCCTAGGGGGTCTCTCCAGCTCCAGACCTGCTGCCTCTGCCGGCCCGATCTCCAGAGTGCTGTCTGATCTGCCTTCCGGAGCATGGCTTTGCCCCAGTGAGAGCCCTCCCTGAGGGTCCCTTTCCCCTGAGTCAAACACAGACTCCTTGGCTGAGAATTCACAGACCTCTGCAGCCCGCTTCCCCAGGACTCCCTCTGTGCGCCTGCCTCCTCCTCTTGCCCCCCGCATGCCCTCGCTGTCCCATACTGCAGGGCCCGGCTTATGGGCCAGTGCATCCCTGCAGCCTCCGCAGGACCCCCAGAGACCCTGCCCCAGAGCTGTGTGGTGCACAAGGCCCGGCCCCCACCGGACCGTATATGCTGTTTTGGGGCCTTTCTCCCTGCTCCTCCTGTGGTGCCACGGACACGCCATCCGTCACCCGAGCTCACCACCCAGTCACGGGATGTCCAGGGGGAAGGGGAAGGGCAATAGGACGCCGAGGGCCTGCCCGCCATATTAGGCACGGTGCCTGCAGTCGATCATTACAGTGCCTCTTCCAGGAGTATTCTGCGGACTCATTTTGCACTGTTTTGTAAGGGTTGTCTCCAAGGTCATCAACCATCTCTGAGGTGTTTTACCACATCCTTTCCGTAACAGCACCGATGTTTGCAGGATTTACAGTGCGACTGGAGATGGCCCGAACATTGGTGAAAAGTATTTTACTATTTATAGCGCAGTGTCACGGTCACTAATTTTATAATAGTGAAGACATGTTGGCCGTGCATGGATCATCATAGATTAGGTTATTTAATAGTTACAACAATGCTGAGTTGTTTACATTTTATGGATGAAGAAACTGGTACACAGAGACGAAGTGATTTACCCAAGGTCACACAGCTGGTTAGGAGTAGAGCCCTATTTCCCAGCCACGCAGATACTCTAGAGCCTAGAGCGTCACGACCCCTGAGCAGCCACCATCTTGTTCCACCCATCAGAGGGAGAACAGCTCTTTTTTCCTGGGTGGACATCGTGAACATGATTGCTGGGGTTCGCTGATTGTTACGATTTTTAACAAGTCATGTGTACATCAGGACTTTACCATTTTAAAGGCTTTCCTCCCCGTTCTCATGCTGAATAATCACAGGGATGTGAGCCTGGTGGCCGTGGCAAGAATGATGTCCCAAGTGAAATGATGAGGTGTGAAGCCGTGAGCTCATGGGATCCCACCGAGTCCCCTGGGTGCAGATTCCCCGGGACTCCTCGCCCTCAGTCCAGTAGCTCTTCTTGCACAAAGAGGGCCCCCTCCAAATGCTGCTGTCCCCACAGCAGACGGACAGGCGTCCTAGGCCCCTTGAGGTCCTTGAACAGGCCTGAATTGGAAGTGATGTTTTAGAATTTCATTTTGGTCTGTTAGATTTTCCGTTTGCGAGGTCTTCTCCTGTCAGGATAGGGAGGGTCCTCTTTCTTTCCTTCTTTTCTTCTCTTCTCTGCCCTGCCCTTCCCTTTTCTTTTCTTTTCTTTTCTTTTTTCTTTTCTTTTCTTTTCTTCTCTTTTCTTTTCTTTTCTTTTCCTTTCTTTTCTTTCTTCTCTTTTTCCCCAAGCTGGAGAAACGTGGAGTAGAAAGGGAAAGAAATTAAAAAACAAACAAACAAACAAACAAACAAAAAAAACACAAAAAACAACTTTTCCTTATCCCATCCTAGGGAAGCTTGCCAAAGAGTGTGTCCTGTCAGCTGCTGGCTGGACGCCCGTCCCCATCCTCAAAAGCCCCGTCCGCAGAGAATGTTCTGGAGAGCCAGAGCCAGCACACACAGCCCGGGGGCCTCCCTAGCAGCCCCGGGGATTGACTGCAGGCAGCCGACCCCTCCTTGGAATGTGCCTTCAAAAACAGCATCTCCTTGGCTCCAGAACACCCTTTTGCTGGGAAGCAGCATATTTCCTATTCCCAGTTCGAACCCCACCCCTCACCATTACTTATAATAACTACACAGGAAGTTCCTTTCCCTCCAGTAAAGATGGTCATCACGTTTTTCAGACTGGATGTTGACGTTCTGTTCAGTCCCCAAGGGCCTTAAAACAGGCGCATGAATCACACTTTAGAGGAGGTGAGAGATCAAGCTCTATCTAGACTAGACAAGACAGAAGTTCAAGTACAGGGCTGGCCCATGGACAGGCTGTGTAGCCACAGGCAAGTTGCTTAACCTCTCTGAGGCTCCTTCAGTTCCTTGTCTGCAAAAGGGGGGCAGTGGACGGCAGGTAGGCATGGTCCTAGCAAGGCTGTGGAGACCCAAGGAAGGCATGTTCCTTGCCTGGGTGCATGCACACAGTAGGTCCTGGGGTAGTTGCCTTCCTCGTGGTACCCCCTTTTAGGTGGGTGGCTTGACAGGAAGTGTAGTGGATATTGGCATGAAGAGGTTGTCAGAAAAAAATGAGAGGCAACGTGCATAAGCCATTTCCCATCACAAAGGATCAGAGAAAGGACTTAATGATCTTAACAGTTTTACTCTAAGGTACTGGGGCCACAGGCAAGCTCAGGAACTTGACTCCCATCTTTATAAGGGTGCCACCCGCTAGGCTGGGGCGTCTCGTGGTGGACAGCACCCCCAGGCGGGATTCATGCTCCTGTGTGACCGCGGCATGGGGGTGGGGAACGTGGGCTCTGGGGTCCGAAAGTCTGCTGACACATCTGGGTACCACAGTTCCCTAGTTCTGGGACTTTGGACACTTCAACTTCTCTAAATTCTCTGTGCCTTATTTTTCTCACCTGAAAAAGATAAGCGATAAAAATACCCGCTGCCTCCGATTACAGAGAGACGGAGATGCGCTGAGCACTCGAAGCCCAGAAGCAGTGCTCGCCCTGTGAGGCGTGAACACAGCCAGCTGCTGTGATTACAGACCCGCCCCTCGCTCGGCATCACGTGCTTGTGATGAGTGTGTGCGGCGTGTGTGCGCGTGCATGCGTGCTGTAGGCTCTCAGGTTTCCGCACTCAAATGTGAGTGCTCAGTGGCCTTGGGCGCATGGGGTCTCTGCAGGGCATGGGCTGATTTGACAGCCACGTTCCTTCATCCATCCTGGGGGGAAGGGGTCCAGAGTGTGACCTGAGGAGAAGCTGCAGCAGAGGTTCCTGGGGCGTTCATGAAGAGCACCAGCTCCTGAGCCCCAGCCCAGAACCACTGACTCGGGTTGGATACGAGCTGCGATCCCTAGTGGGCCTTTCCTCTCTGGTTTCCAGCCAGCAGAGACAGCAGAGCCCCAGACCCTGTACAGAGGTGGTTAATTGCTGCGTGTTCTCCTTATCCCCAGTAAAACGAGGACATTTTGGGGTGGGGAGCAGGGAAGGACAATTAACATGGAGACTTTGCTTGACCTTTATCCTGGGTTTATGGAGCTTGGAAGATTGCCTTCCTTTCTGTGGGACTGCGTAACTCACACACTCTTTCCCCCAAATGGGGCTGCCAGTTTGTTCCAGCTATTTTAACTAACTCCTTGCTGTTTGCCCTCATTCTGTATCGAGGAAAGAAGAGAGTTTGGGGGAGGGGGTACCTGGGTGGCTCAGTGGGTTGAGCAGCTGCCTTCCACTCAGGTCATGATCCCAGGGTTCTGGGATCAAGCTCCACGTCGGGCTCCCTACTCAGCAGGGAGCCTGCTTCTCCCTCTCCCTGCTGCCCCGCAAGCTTGTGCTCTCTCCACCTCCCTCTTTCTCTCAAAAAAAAAAAGAAAGAAAGAGTTTGGTCACCAAACCTGGGTTACTCCTCAGCCTCCGTTCCCAGGCATCGTCGGTCCTCTGCACACTCGCACACTCAGCAGGGCCGTCGGTACCTGGGACACACTGATATCTCCCCTGGGGGGACCCAGCTGCAGCATCAGGCCGGCGGCTCTCGTGTTGCAGACTATCCGTGGCGTAGTTGTAGGTCTCCTCCCTTTAGCGCGGTGGTAAATGGATTGGACCCATGGCCTGAGCTCTTTCCCCATGCCCTGTATCTCGGATGCTGGGCTCGATTCTCTGACTCACGTTTGCCCAACACAAGCAGATTCAGATACACTGCAAAGAGAGCTCTGAAGAAGCGTCTCCATTTACACTGTGGGGCCTCTGTCCTCGCCAAGAGAACACTTTTGGGTGAGCCTTGAGGAGGAGAGACACCCAGAACATGACCAAGGCTCTAGTCAATTCTCGTTGAGACCAGCCAACTCCCAGACCCTTGAGTGAGCCCCACAGAGGTCACAAGAGCCACCTGACTGGCCACCCAGATACACGGACGCTTAGTGTCTATGCCGTGGAGCTCTCGTTGTTACACAGCATTTTTTTTTCTTGGTGGTAGATGTGATGGGAACATCACTAATAACGGATAGATGCCTTGAACTCTGCCGAGGGCAGGGGTTGCCATAGCACTGCTTGCATTCCCGGGTCCTTCTCCTCCTTGTGGACTATTTGAGCAATCTGATAGGGGAAAACCATTAGGAAAGCCCTCTGTGCACCTCCAGCTTGCTGCTGGCCCCCTCTCTACTCAGAGTCGCTCCGATCGGCTGGGATCCATACCATCCCCCCTTCATCTGGTTTCCTACAGGAGCAGTGGTGCCATTGCTGGACATGAGTGGAGGGAGTGAGGCAGTGAATCAGAGCGGGAGAGACAATATGAATGTGTGCACGTGTGTGTTGGGAGTGGAGTAGCTCAGGTCCTAGTTTTATGTAAGAAAGTGAGAGATCAGTAAGGCTCTTTTGATCCAGTGAGCACTTTGGGTCCCAACCCCCAGAGCAAGCCTGTTCTCTTCCTCAGAAGGAAAACGATTGGACACCAATATCACTTAAGAACCTACTGTGGGTGCGAGGGTCTAGCAGCCCCCCATTTGGGGTACTTGCTCCACACTTGGCCCCTTTGGCCATTCTCATTTGTTTCTCACCAAGAGACTGCAGGGAGGAATTGCCCTCCCCACCTTGAAGACAAAGAAACAGCTCAGAGACATCAAATGGATTCCCACCGCCACACAGCGAAGAAGGTAGCAGCACAAATGTTGATGTCCAGGGCCTCCTGACAGCAAAGACAGCCTCTTTTCCACCCCATCACGCCCTGTGGGGATCTTGGCAGGCTCCCGGCCTGAGCCCATCATTGTGTCCATGAGGAAGTCAGCCCCCAAGAGCAGCGGCCTGGCTTGCCCTGGCCACGCACCGTGAGCAGGTTATCTGACACCCCTCTGCCCTGCGGTGTGTCTGGAGGAGATCTCATGGGTCAGTGGCATCCCTGAAATGCAAAGGCATCACTGATAGGCTTCCAGCGAAGGCATCAGCAGTTTTCAGGTGTGCACCTCAGCTCCGGGAAACAGGCACTAAGACACCCAGCTTGCCAGAGCCTCTGGGCCCCTGCTGTTTTCACCCCACCAAGAGGCTGCGGAGGGAAGCCCACTCTGGGCATCAGGAGTGAGAGCGGGACCAGGGCCAGGGCACAGGCTTGTGCTGGCTGGGCCGGATGAGGTGGGAGCAGCGGGCAGAAGCCCTGCTTGGCTAGCTGCCCCGGGCACCTGCTCTCCTATGTTTGCTCAGCGAGTTGGGAGAGGAAGCAGGATGCTTTCCGTTGGGCCCTGGGCGTTCCGGGCCTCGGGGGCCAGCTGCTGGGGCTGGCAGCTTCTCCAGGGATCTGTCTCTTGGCCTCTGTGTACCTCCCTCTCTCGGCTACCTGACGGGCAGGTGATAATCCCACCACCATCTAACGTGACCCTGGGGTAAGGCAGGAGGCCCCCCGCGGGTGTGCGTGCACGGAGCAAACAATGGCAAGGGGCCCAGAAGCTCGGCATCGGGCCCCTTCAGGCCCTGGAGGGAGCCAGGCCCCTGCTGGCAGCAGCCCAGCCCCTTCAAATGTCCAGCCTCCCACCATCTCAGCCCTTTTGCCACGTCAAGAAGTAGTTGCTGCAGTTCTGGCCAGGAGAGCACCTCCGGTGACACACTGGCCGCCTCTGATTAGACATTAGCAATGATTTAAATTCACCCAGAATTTCAGGGCACTCCCTTCCTGTCAGAGCTGTGAGAGAAATGGGTTCCGAGGGCCCTTCTTACGCGGCATTGCCATCACCAGCACGCGGAGAGCTTTCTGGCTGGCAAAGACTCACTGGTATCTGCATGTCCAGTCCCTCACACCCTGGGGATGAAGCGTGGCCACCCGCAACCTACAGGCCAGGTGTCTGAGGCCAGGAGACTTTGTACACCGCCCAGTCCTTACAGGGAGAATGAGACTGGAAGACAGGTCTTCCCCCTAAGGGTCTAGGCTTCTTTCTAATTCCCTCTTTGGCATTTGCATACATCAAAAAAAGCCTTGGGTTTTCACTCCAGGGAGTTTGCTCTCAAATAAGGTCAGAGTAGAAAGAAAGGAACTAGTATTTCCCTGAGCTACTTCTTGTCTAGGCTCTGCTGTGTGGTGTCTCATCTATTCTTCTGAGCAGGTTTTATGTGCCCCCATAGTGCACCCAAGGCAGCCTGGGCATCCTGAGGTGAAAGGTCTTTCCCCACTTTCCACAGTAAGTAGAGGCAGCTGGTTGAGGCAGGCCTCTCTGCCTCCGGAGGCTCGCTATTCCTCTCAGCGTGCTGTGCAGGCTTGCCAGGGCCGGCGGGGGTTAGGGGGTCGTGGTGAGGAAGACCCCACACCAGGTGGGAAGGCTGGGAGGCACCCACAGCCATGCACACTCTGCTGGCCCTTTTCCCCTGCAGGGACCATGTCCTTCCAGCCTCTTTGCTGCCCCCCGTCCAGAGCCAGAGGTCTGTGGTATGGAACGACAGACCTCTGTGAGCTCCAGCTCCATGACCCTCACTCACCTAGCGAAGGGGGATGTGATGGGCCCCTGCCTCCTCGGCTTGTGCTCCAAAGCTCTGGTCCTATCTGGCCACTCCTGGTTCCCCCCTGTTTCCCTCATCACCCTGAGCTCTCCTGTGTGACCTGTTGTGACCCTTGATCGCAAGCTGCTCTGCATGGTACTCCTGGTTCCGTTTATGTGTGACTGTCATCTCCAGGGAGAACATGAGGACCCCTCTGGCAGGGACCAGGCATGACTTTGTCTTTGGAATGGGCTGGAAAGTCGGGGCACTGAGATGGTGCGATCCCAGTTCCCTGCCCATGTGGCCGAGGGCAAGATGTGCATTATCTCCCCAGTTAAGCGACTACCTCCTTCCCACTGATGTTCTCTTGTGACAGTTACAGTGGGTCCAGGTGTCTGGGTGCTTAGATGATGCCAGCCTCTCTCACTCCACGTGGTGGTGATTCCCTGGGAGCCTGTGAGACACCGCTGGGGACAGGAGTCCTGTGCTGTATCATGGGCTTTCCCCCACCTGCCAGCATGCTGATGTGCTTGGCTGCCAATGGCGTTGACCAAAGAGACTCTGTGTGGCAAGCACAGAGGCTTGGGGATGTCACAGTTGGGGATGGAGTCAGGAAGGGAGCCTAGGCCTTCTGTCTGGGTCCCACAGACAGGGTCCCACAGGCCTTTCTGTCTGGGTCCCACGTGGACACCTAACTGCTGTGCCAAGGGACAAGGCTCTCCCCTGCCCTCACCCCAAGGGACCCAGGCCTGTAGGAGCTGCCACCAAGCAGGGTCACTGAGACAGGACCCCTGTCATTCCGGCTCATGGCTGGTCCTCGGCGCTCCTGAGTGTCTGGCTCATAGTGGGTGTTGGTCCACGTTGGGTAAGTGGAGAAATGAGCAAATGAGTTCTCTGAAGTGCATAGATGCCTACTTGAGTCCTGTGGGTTCCTAGCAGGCACAAGGGGCTTCTCCCAGCTACCCGCCACCTGCCTCGGCCCAGCCTCCCCCACCCTCGGGTTCCTCTGTGTGCGGGCGCCCTGCTGGGACCTCCTGCTGGCTGCGCAGTGCCAACTTCACCTCGCATTGCTTGCTGCAGCCCTCCCTCCGCTGCCTCCTCTTTCCCGCTCTCCGTCCCACCACAGGCTCCTGCCAGACCAGCCCACATGGCCTCCTTTTGTTCTCCCATCTCCATCTCAGGCCAGCCAGCCTAGCCCGGCCCCCCAGCTTGCTTGGCACAACCCTTGAAGCCTTGACAGCCAGTGGAGCTGGCCCGAGTACACAGGGGCCAGGGCTGGGACCAGAGCAGGGCCCCAGGAGGCTCCTGCCCACCTTGCCACCTCCCTGGGACTGGCTGTTCCGGCGCCCAGTCCTGCAGAGACAGCAGTGCCTGGATGTTTGCCTCGATTGGCACGGACCTTTATCCAGGGCTGCTGGCTGGACTGTTCCCACAGCCCAGAGTCCTTTCCCTAGACCTCTCCTATGGTAAAGCCCAGCTCTGGTCCCCACAGAGGAGAGCGAGCATTCAGCGGGAACAGCCTGGCTGGGTTCTGAGCTCTCTAGGTGGGGTAGCGAGCAGAAACACAGGCTTTGGCTACACACATAGCTTGAGCACCTCACTCTACCGTGGCCAGCTGTGGGGCTTGCCTGCTTTGTACCTCAATTTCTCTTCTGTACGCAGTGAGAACAGAATGCCCAGTGCATGGATGTCCAGGGAGGAGGGATGAAGTGCTGATGGTCCGCACACTGTAAGCATTGGATAAGCAGTTGCTGGGATGTGTCATCGTATTGGTGATGTTAAGGGAGTTTGCTGAGCCTTTGAGCACTGGACAGAGCCAGAGCTAGTACCTGAGTCCAGCTTGCCCCCTGGGGGCCTGGGCTGATTCCCTGTCCCATCAGGCACCTGCCAGGTTTGCCCAGGTGCTTGGGGGACAGCTGACACTCAGACACTTGTCCGTGGAGGTGTCTATGGTTCCCTGAGGCAGACTTAGCAAGAAGGTGCGTTCCATCAAAACAGGGACCAAGACTGCCTGCCTCACTCTTGTATCCCCAGTACCTGCCGTGTGCCCTGCCGTGTGCCCTGTTAACAGTCATTGAGTGAATGAACCTCATTGCCTGCTTCCCTTTGATCCTGTTCTTCTTGCTCACACCTCATCCTGGCATTCAGCGTGTCTCCGCACGTGGCCCCCGCACTAGCTTGTGTACTCCTAAACGTGCCTGCTGTGTGGTTGTCTAACCGTCGTTCGGGCGGCAGTCCCGAGAGGGCAGCTAACTGTATGGAGCCTCCACTACATGCCAACACCATTTTAACCGCTTTGTGTGTATTAACTCATGGGATCTTCATGATGACACTGTGAGGAGGGAGTACTATGATCTCTGTTTTATAGATGAGAAAACTGAAGCTCAGAGATAGTGACTTTGGTCGGCTCCCTCAGGATGGTGGACTGAGGCTCTGCCATCAATCCCATGGTGATCGCAGACCCTCTTGTGAACGTGGTGGGGTCACAGCTCCTGTTCACCAAGAGCAAACACTCATTTGTCTCCTTTAATCTGCACAGTGGCCCTCAAAGGTCCTTATTATTACTCTCATCCTACAGATTGAATTTAAGACTTATTGCCCCAGTAATGCCACGTATCAAGCAACAGCAGCTCACTGTTCTGATAATAAGCATTTATTGCTTGCAAATCTGGGCTGGTTGGCTGAGTGGCTCTGCTCATCTTGGCTGGACATCCCCCGTGTCTGGGCTTGGCTGTGGTCGGTCCGTCTAGTCTCTGTGGGGTGACTGGAAGTGTCTCAACTCTACTCTGTGTGTCTTTCATCTCCTGGGCCCAGCACACGAGCCTGCCAACGTCCTGAAAACTGGTGCTTCATGTAAGAGGGGAAGTCAGTACTATGATTCCTGGGGCTTCACGAGCAGGGCCGCTTTCTCAAGGTCGCCCAGCCAGGAAGTGGCTCAGCCATGAGTGACTGTCCTCAGCCTGTCTCGCAGGTGCATGTGTCGAAGAGCCCAGACCTGTACCCAGGTCTGACTCAGGAGGAATGCTCAGCTAGTTCGCAGACTCAGTGTTTCTTGGAGGCTGGATGCTGGGAGGAAAGGATGCTGTAGGACAGAAAAACAGTGACCTTTTCTTCCAAGGGGTGAGGAGAGCCTCTGGTTCCCCACAGTCTTCCCTCTGGGTAGCCAACCCCATAGACCATAGTGGGTGGTTCCCTTGAGACCCCAGATTCTCTCTTGAGACCCTTGGGACATGGGGCTTCCCAAACACGGGTGACATGGAGCAGCGAGGCCCGTCAGCGATAAAATAGCTGTGGTTCGGGGCTGGGGCCTCCGCTACTAAATAGCCCGCCTTGAGGATCAAAACCAAGTCAGGGATCCGATTTTGAAAATGGCTTCAAAGGAAGGGATTCTTCATTGTATGGTTGGAGCTGTGGCTCCTCCTCCTTTGTCCCCTTCACCCATGGCCGAGTCCCAAGGAATAAAAATGCCAAATGCAGTCTTTGAGCTGTCTCAGAGGCCCTTCCCCGAGGAGCCCTGTCCTCTACCCCGCTGCCTGGACCCCTCGCCATGCTTTGCTTGCTTTCCCAGACCAAGGTGTGTGTCTGAGGGCACTGCTGGGAGGCCAGGCTGGAAGGCCGGGCGGCCCCTGCTTTGACGGCTCACCTCCCTAGCGGGAGGAGGCATTACCATCTGTGCCTCTTTTTGCCTTGATCTTTGGCCTGAAAAAGGCCCAGTGCAGAGCCTCAAACAGCGAAGATAGAAACAAGAGACCACCCCCCTCCTCTTCCTCCTTTTTTCCCTTCCTTCACTCCACTCTGCATAGTCTGTGCCAAACATCAACCGAGGTGTTTATTTTTCCCAGTGAGCTAAAGGTTTTTGAAGAAGACCCCTTCTGCCTGTAAGAAGTCTAGTATTCTCTCATCCCTGGGAAACTCTTCATCCTTCAGGACCTCACAGCAGAGCCCACTTCTCCATGGGACTCTCGTCGCCCCCGCAGCGGGGGCTGCTGACCTCCGTGTCAGGGCGCGGCCTCAGCAGGACACCGTCCCGGGCCACACAGCGCTGCCAGCACCGGTCAGGTTTATCTGTGTGTGTGTGTGTCCACCAAGCCCTCTGAGGTTGGTGACAGTAGCTCCATCCTCTCTGGCCCATCACCCCTGGGCCGAGCACGTGTAGACGCCACTTCCCTGAGCAGAGTGGCTCCATGAATGTGACGGCAAGTGGGTTACTGTCGGGTCGGCAGAGGGCTTGGGTTCCGCATCCTTAGCTCCGAGTTAGAAGCTGGAAAGCCCTCCTGTCACACCAGCTACAGACAAAGCCTGTGGCTCCAGGGACACAGTTTAACCCTCATGCTTGGCAGATTTGCGCCCTCGAGGAGAGAGCCCAGCCTGAGAATTCGACAGACTCAGAAATCCTTTCTCTGCCTTTTCCCGACTGGTGACTTTTGCCTTGTGCCTCTGTTTCCACACCTGTGAAATGAACACGGAAACAAACGTTTCCTTCCTCCGTATGGCTGAAAAGAATAGAGATCATTGTTTGCAAAGCTCAGGCGTGAGCTGCAGCTCTCATTGCGGCGGGTTTTGTCCTGAGAAGGAACCATTTCTACGGTTTCTTGGCAGGGGAGAGGAGGGCGGGGCGGGGGTGGGCACCCAAGGCTTTTTGTGGCAAAGAGGCAGTTACCTGGAGGCTTCCGGAGGTGTTGTTTCTCTTGCAGTGAAAGTGCCCGCATCGAACACAGCATCGAGCCATCTGGCCGCTCCAGCCCTGCCTGGATTCCCAGGAAGTCCGCAGGAAAGGGGCTGCCTGCTGCCCCCCGGCCCGCTGTGTAGACAGCAGTAGCTGTGGGAACACATAGGGACGGGAAAGCAAACACAGGGCGCACCGGGGATTCCATCCTTGGGCCAGTGAGGAGCCAATACTTGGCAGTTTGTATGTGTGCCCAGTGGCGCCATAGCAGCTAGTGAAACCTCCTCTCACTCTCGCCCTTGTGGGGGATCAGGGACGATGCAGGCTTTCGGATTGTGTGCCCACGCCGGGCCCTCGCTTTTTCTTCCCTGCTTTCCCTTCTTCTGCATCTCCTGGGCACTCACCGTCTAGTGGGCATCTTGCCGTGTGCGGGCGCTAGGAGGCAGGGGGACACGTGGTGTGGGACAAAGGCAGGTCAGCACGTGCGGTTCGCTCCATCACAGGCCCCCAAAGATCCCACATCCAAATCTCCAGAACCTGTGCCTGCCACTCTGCAGGGCAGAAGGGATGTTGGCAGAAGTGGTTAAGTATCTTGAGATGGGATTATCCTTGCATATTTAGGAGGAGCTAATGTAATCTTTTTTTTTTTTTTTTAAAGATTATGTATTGATTTATTTGAGAGAGAACGAGAGAGAGCACAAGAGGAGAGGGGGCAGAGGGAGAAGCAAACTCCCTGCTGAGCAAGGAGCCTGACACGGGACTCAACCCCAGGACTCCGGGACCACGACCTGAGCCGAAGGCAGTTGCCCAACCAACTGAGCCACCCAGGCACCCAGATCTAATGTAATCTTAAGTGTTCCTAGGAGAGGGAAGCAGAGGGAAATGTGACCCTGTGACCATGGAAACCGAATGAAGTGATGTAGCCAGGAGCCCAGGAATGCCCGCAGCTTCTAGAAGCAGGATACATGAGGACCATATTTTCCCTTGGAGCCTCCAGAAGGAACCAGCTTGGCTGACCCCTTGATTTTAGAGCCTTAAGACTTGGTCTCCCGACCTTCAGAATTGTAAGAGAATGAATTTGTGCTGTTTTTTAGCCATGATGGTGGTAATTTGTTACAGCAGCAGCAGGGAAATTCATAGGACAGATCATTGCCATACTGTATGATGATGAAGGAACCCACAGTGACTCAGTGGTTCAGAGCAAGGTCCCTGGAGTCCCAAAGCCCTGGCTCAAGTCTGTTTCCACCTTTCATCAGTTGAGGGGCCTTTTGGTACATCACTTTTCAAAGTTTCTCATCCCTGCTATGTGCCTCCTCCGTCAACAGGATGCTGGGTATGGGAGAGGCACCCAGCAGGGCTGCCTAAGGGCAGGGATACAGCTGGAGAGGCTCCTGGGCTGTCCCTTTTGATAGGGAATGGTGGGACCAGCAGGTGTCATGGGTTTTCTTGGCCCCTGATCCTCCCAGGGTAGTGCAATTTACAAAAATGCCCAGTTTTTCCTTTTAAGCTACTCTTGAAATATGTATCTCACCCCTATTGTGTGCTCGTCATTGTAGGGGTGAGCGGAGTGTGTGGAGCTGCCACAGGCCATCCAGGCATCCCGGGTTCGGGCTCCTTCCTTGGCACAGTCAGTGTTGATGCTGCTCGGGATTGTCTGTTGCAGACCCCTGTTGGGATTCTTACTTGACAGTAGGCCACCCGGACCCCTTTTCTCATGGCAGAGTCTGCTGTACCATTCCAGGGGTACAGGGATCGAGGAACCCCAGGCAGTGGGCGGAGCTCAGGCTGCTCAGAACCAGACATTCCGGGGAGCTCTGTGGCAGCCACACTCCTGAGAAGTTGGAGCCCTTGTGCTCATATTACAGATTGTGCTCTGTAGCGCTGTGACTGGGTAACACTGTTTCTCCTCTAATCCCACACATCCGTTCAGAGGTGAGGGATCATTCTCGCGGCTTGCACCAGGGAAAACTGAGGAACAGAGAGGCTGACTTGCCTGTGGTCACACAGAGAGTACGAGGTGATCCCAGATGTGATTGTGGAGTTTATACTCTTTGGTTCGTAATAGATTTAGGGGAGAGAGGAAGGGTTTGCATTGATTTGCTTTGCTGTAGTGTATCTCCGCCCCTGTACCCACGACCCACCGCTGGAGGTAATGTGTCTTTGTCTCCCTGTGGTTACCACAGTCTGCTTGCGTTCTTGCCGCCATGTCAGCAGGGGTGTTGGAGAGTGAGCAGGCGGCCTGGAAACATCTGGGTTGTACGATGCGTCCATCTGGAGGGTCGAGCTCATTGCAGTTTTAGCTTACATACCAGCTGGGCTAGGGAGCCCACGAAGAGAGGGCGTCCCCAGCCAGCCCAGATTCTCGGTCTCGGGCCCTTCATCTTGTGCCTACGTGACACCCTCTGAGAGGTGACGACACGCAGCACCTGTATTCACACCGGCGCATGAGATCAGGGCTTGGTGTGCGGTTCTGTTGGCCGGTGGGAGAGGGGAACAGTCTGCTCCAGGACAGGGAAGGTGTTAGGCGGTTCGGTCCATACCCACTCTGTCCCCAGGCTGTCTCAGGGCCTTCCCCATAGGCTGTCCCGTTAAGCCCTGCCTCCCCCTCTCAGGCAGACTTTTCACCCCTATTTCTCAGGTGAAGCAACCCCAAGCCCAGAAACTTAAGTATTTGCCAAAGCATTTACCTAAGGGGCAGAGGAGCTAGGGTTCACCTGGGATCCTCCTGACTCCTCAGACCCTCCTTTTTGCACTCAGATGTTTAACTGGAAAATGGGAGCAAAATAAAATACACTGAACCTTACCTATTTACACTAATTAAATGAGGAAACAAGGTCAACATTGCCATCCATTGCTGTAATGAGGCCAGAGGCCAGCAGGTGCGTGGATGGGGTGCCTGTGGCAGTTGGCAGGAGGTTTGGAATGGGTTTTGTTAGCGTGGTGTGCAGAAATACCTTGATGGTGTCTGCATCTTTTCATGCCATTACCTCATTTGCCAGTTGTATCCTAAGGGGATAATTTGAAGGAAGAAAAAAAAGCCTATTTTGTGCAAATGTCTATTAAATCATGATTTTTGTGACGCTGGGATCATGACCTGAGCCGAAGGCAGCCGCTTAACCAACCGGGCCACCCAGGCATCCCGAATTTTTTTTTTTTTTTTTTTTGATGGAAAATTTCAAACACCTGGGAGAGTAGAGAGACTACTAAAGCGAACACCTACATACACGCCTGCCCCGTTTTCACAGTCACCAACGTTTGCTTTATTGACTTCATCTTTTTGTTCCCAAAATATTTTCAAGTAAATGATAAGACATCATGATATTTCATTACCGGATATTCCAGAGTAACTTCAGTTATGATAATGAAAAGTTGAAACCAAACTTGATTAAATGGAGACTGTTGAGATAAATATGATTACCCGCCTGGTCCAGTATTTTGAGACCCTTAAAATGATCGTTTTGAAGTTCCTATTACAAGCTTTCTTAGAGCTCGACACTCTGCCTTTTTATAGGACTTACCACAGTTTCGAATAAGGTCATTGTTTGGTTGTTTAATTAAGGACTGTTTCCCTTACTTCTTTGGTGGTGACAGTGTCCTTTTTGCTCACCATTTTGTCTTGACTGCCCGTGAAGGTGCCTGGCAGAGAGCAGGTGTAAAATAAAATTGGTTGAATGAATGCCAAACTAGCATTTTGAGATCCTTGAAATGACATGCTGAGTGATGCAGGCAAAGCACATCATCTCATTTGAGTACAATGTGCAAATGCATGGGCATGTAGATGACTTCCAGAAAGGCCACTTTGGGAATTTCAAGTTTTCGTGCCAATGTGATGGGAGTTACTGGCGAGATTTGCTTTCCTGCTATGTTTTCCATCATGTGGTTGTAAGAGTGCAGAGTCCATCAGCCACCGCCGTGCACTCCACTTACTCTGTGCGGTACAGGAGAGAAGGAAGGGGGGCCTGCCGTGGGAAGCCTCGGCTTCGAAGCTCCCACTTCCCTACCTCACCGTGGGTCCCTGGGCAAGCGCCGAACCTCACAGAGCTGAGTTCCTGTGGCTTGCAAGTGTGGGAGTGGTTCCCGCTCCTCTGCATTTATGTAATCGGGAGTTGTCGTCGTGCACGGTGCACAGATAGGGGTGAACACTGCAAAATGTTGCCTGAGCGGGCACCTCCCAGTCTTCCCCACCATGACGCTCGGCTCTGCAGCTGCCCTGATCCCCCCCACCCCCCGACAGAGAGCCCGTGAGCAGATCCACTGCGTGTACTGTGCAGTGAGGGTTGTCTTAGATGTCCATCTAGAAATCCTTGCTGATGGTTGACAGGAAGGTGACGGCTAATTAACTCCATGCTCACCCATCTCGCTTACTGACGAGTCCATCAGTCATCCAGCGGTATTTACTGCACTGGGCCGGTGTGTTCATTAGCCCTTGGCAGCTGCCCACCCTGCCCAGACTCTGGATTTTTAAGTGGCACTGGAGTCTGTGGACATCTGGTCCTTGGGGTCACAAGGGAGGATGAAGGTGGTTCAGCCAGGGGATGAGGGCCAGGATCATTACCTCCCAAGGAGAACTTTTAGTAGAGGAATCCTGGCTGACGCTCCCCTCTCCTTTCTTCCAAAGGATCTGCTCAGGATGTTAGAGCCCAAGTGGGTTTCCCACAGTGGCCATAACAAAGCACCACAAACTTGGCTTACACAACAATTTCATTCCCTCACAGTAGTCCCAAATCAAGTTAGGGAGACCCCAGTCTCCCTCCGAAGGCTCTAGCGGAGGATCATTCCTTGCCTCTTCCTGGATTCTGGGTAGCTGGGAATCCTATAGCTTCAGGTCCTTGGCTTGTGGACTCCATCCTGGACTTCTCCCGTGTGTGTGTGTGTGTGTGTATCGGTCTCTGCACCTCTCTCTCCTCCTAAGAGCACCAGTCCCTGGATTTAGGGCCATGCTAAATCCGCTATGACGTTATCTTAACCCGATAGTATCTACAAAGAGCCCATTTCAAGACAAGATCACATCCATAGGTACTCGGGGTTAGGATTTCAGAATATCTTTTGGGGGGATACAGTTCAACCTGTAACAGAGCCCAAAGCAAAAGCAGTGCCTTTTGCTCCTGACAGCCAGCACTAGACCCAGAAGGAGCTCTGCCTAGCGCGTGTATAGATGGACAAATTTTTCACGTGGGACCTGGATGGGTCCCTTCTTGATCATCATCCTTTTTGATTCTATAATAACTCTATGTGCATGTATTCAGGCACACAAAACGTACTTTTGGACCACCTACTGTGAGCCCTCACCTATGCCTGGTTCTGGAATAGAAGGTTATAAAAGGCCAGGGATTTTCAGTTGGTCAAAAAGTTGACAGAAGCTACCCCTTCCTTTCCAGCCTATACACGCTGAGCAGTGGTCCCTAGTCACGGCCATCAGAAATGCCTTTGGCCACTGCCAGATGTTCGCTGGGGGGTGGGGGCAACAGCGTCCTCCATTGGGAACCACTGGCATAGCCCAGCGAGGCCCCACCTTTGCAACTCCAGAAATCCCTTTTACTGATTCGCCCTCCTTGCTAGACAATTGTTTCAAATAAATAGACCACTTGTCCGGGAATCGTTTGCCTAAACGATTACCTAAAACCCACTTCCTTACCTAAAAATAATCTACCCATTGGTGTTTCTGATCCTCGCAACCGGACTGAGTTAGTACTACATTCTGGCCAGTATCAAGCAAAGAAGCTTGACGTTTGGGGAGCTTTCTGTGGCCTTATTGAAAATGAAACAGAAGGTGCAGTTTCCGGTAGAATTTCTGACCAGTTGAAAAACAGCCCAAATACCCACAGTGACGAATCACTGATAGGAACTTCCTCCACCGTCTGAAATCACGTTTTGGATCCAGTGTCTGGGTTCTTTAGAGCTCCAGATTTCTCCAGGAATCTCCATCCTGTCCCCCTCTCATGCGCCGGAGGGGCGTTATTATTCAGTGCAGATTTATTCAGCGCTCGCCACGGGGCTGGTGCTTCTCGGGGTGCAAGGGTGCCGTGGGGAGCAGCGCTCACGGCCACGGCAGGAATAGGACCCGTGGTGACCATCAGGAGGCTGTGGGAGAAACAGTCGAAATCCCCGCAGTGTCCAGTGCTGAGACAGGCACAGCCCTTTGCTGGGCTCGAGGGCGGGGCTCTCTGGAATTGCAAGACCCTGTAAGTAATCAGGTCACCTCTCGTGGGTCTTCCTGCTCAGCCCTAGCTTGGTCCCCTTCAGAGCCCCGTTCCCACTAGTTGCCCCTCCAGGGACAGTCTCGTCATGGCTTAGAACACGCTCTGTAGCAGACAGTGTCCTGCTAACCGAGAGGCGTTTCTGAGAAGGGGTGAGGGCCAGTCTCATGGGGCCTCCTGAGAGGATGAAAGATGTTGATTCCTCTCTCCGTCCCTAAGTCTTCAGCCAATGCCTCGGAACACAGAAGGGACCATGCAGCCTTTGAACCTTTGTCCTCAGATCCTGTCAGAGGGGGAAGGGGCACAGGAGGATGGGAGGGGGTGGTCAGCTTTCTTGCCAAGCCATCCCACTGGTACCGTGCGTTTGCCCTTCCTCCTGGCCATGACCAAATGCAGTGTTTTTCCTTCTGTGCCTGTTGCCTGGATCCCTCCAGCCGGGGATGTACGAACCGGCCATCTCATGGCAGCGAGCGCTCAGAGGTTGCCATGCACCAGTACAGGTTCTCACCTCTCCTCCTACCCCCCCTTCCCCCCTCCGCCCACCTCTTCTTACCTGGAAGCCACTTGATTCTTCTCTTAAAATGCACTTCAGAGAACAAGCCACACCAGCTGCCTTTGGAAGTCTTTCAAAGACACGAATCCCCGCCTGTACCCTCCTCTCCTTTAGTTAGCACTGTGCATGGCTGCCACCCACACTGTCCTCCAGTTCCTGTACTAATGCCTTCAGGGTCCTCGCTTGGTTGTAAGGCCGGGTGGTGCTGGCTAGGCTTCAGGAAATGCCCCAGGTGGGCACTGCGAGATGGGCAGGTGTTCCCCCAAGGAAAAGGCAGGCTAGCCACAAAAAGCAGAAGAGAGTCAGAGATGAAATGGTTCAGAGGGGGTGGGGCAGGGACGTTGGCTCTTCTTTATTGAGTTGGGGTATTGGAGGCTGCTGAACAGATCTGACTTGCATTTTAACTGGCTCATTCCAGCCACTCTGCTGAAAATTGACTGAGGGTGGCAAAGGTGGGAATAGGTAGACAAGTTAGGAGGCTCTGGCAGAAACCCAGGGTTTTTGCAGAAATCCAGGGAAGGAGTGACAATAATGTGTACATGGTAGCAGAAGAAATCACAGGAAGGGATCAGATATTAATGTATCATGAAGGTAGCATTTGCTGATGGCTTGGATACAGAGTATCAGATAAAGGATAATCCTAGGGTTTTACCTTGAGTAAGTAGAGAGTGAAGTTCCGTTCATTATTTTTAGGCGATCAGTGAGGGGATTGGAAATGTGTGTTTTGTTTGTTTGGCAGGTAGGATTCCACTCATTACGTCTGAGATGTTCATCAGACATCCAAAGGGAGATATTCAGGAAGCAGCTGGATATATGCATCTGAAATGTGAAGATTAACTTTGTGTGTCAGGGGGCTCCTTCACAGGCTCAGTCGGTTAAACGTCCAGCTCTTGATTTCAGCTCAGGTCATGATCCCGGGGTCTTCCCAGTCTCTATACCTGGGTGAGTCAGTTCCTTATTTACATTTCTGTTGCTCTGAAGAACCTGGACTAAAGCATAAAGTAAAAGGATAGTATTTGGATGACGTATTTTGGAGTCCTATTACTTAAACCAAGAGACTGGTGCGATCCCCAAGAGGGCAAGTGTGAGCAGAGAGGAGCAGACCACTGGGCTCTCCAGCACGTGTGTGTGTGTGTGTGTGTGTGTGTGTGTGTGTGTGTGTAACATATACTGACCACTTATTATGTGTTGACATCCCCCAGGACTGGTTACTGCCCTCTATCTCCTTTTTTGTTCTGGAAGTTTGGGAAATGATCCCCAGGGGACATTTATTTATTATTTGACTAATCTGTTGCAATGTGTCAGCCTCCCCAGTGTTCTGGGCGTCGGCATGGCACCCGGCTCTTCCTTCTCCTGTGTCAGAAATTGATTATTCCGGCATCTTCCTTCCCGGACATTTTCAGTTCCCCTGACCTCCCAGCCCCTCGAAGCCATTTTGTGTCTCCTGATACTGAGTAATTCCATTTATTGAAACATGTGGAGCCTCCTTACTGGCAAGTGTTGGTAAAAATAGTTCTGCAGCCCCAAGGGACAGGGTCATTGGAACTTGGTGACTTGAAAAATGTTTGGTGTGAATAATGAAAAGTGCAGGACCCTGCTGATGAATTTCCCTCACCCTCTTTGTTCCTTGTTTTTTTTTGGGGGGGGCGGCAAAATGTTTAACCCATATTTTCCTAGAACTCTGTAGGTGGGTTTCTGGGGAAAATTGATTTTTGGGGAAGTATTGTTCCTCTGGATTTGGAAACCATGAAGCAAAGAATAACATTGAGCAAGAGTCCTCCTGATGACCAGGCCTGGGCTGATTATGGTGTGTTTGGGTCACCGTGTGGTAGAAGGTATCCTGCTGCTGCCTGAGCTGCACTTTGACCCCAGAAGCCTTGTTCTAGCCAGATGTCAATGGATCATCTAACTTCTAAGGCTGCGACTGGTTCAAACTGGCAACCAGAAGAGACATAGGTCTCTGTGTGAGGAATATGGAGTTCTGGTGTCCTCCTGCCCCTGGCTTGATGTGTAACCTTGGGTAAGTCTCCTGACTTCTCTCTGTGATGAGTTTGGGCTGGGTGATCTCGGAGGGATGAGATGGTGGCCAGTAGGGACAGGCCTGAATAAGCCCCACCCCATTCAGCACCCAGCTAGCTACTGTGTTGTGTGGCATCACGGCTGCCGAGTTAGTTTTTGGACTATGTACTGTGATGAAATTTCCTGAATTTTAGATGGGGACAGTGGATTCAGAAATACTTACAACATCCTCTGCGTGAAACCTGTAGCCAGACAGAGCCCATAGGTCCTCATTTACAGCTCAGTGTGAGGACGTTGTCCTTCATGAGTTACCATAGGCGGGGACCCTGGAGGTGACGGAAGCTCCTTCCAGTTATTTTGTCCTGAAATCAGTACAAGTATTTTCAAGAAACTGGGGGAGCAAAGCTAGACTGGAAGCTGGATCACAAGATTGCTGTGGCCTAGAGCCCGGAGAGAGGGCATGGCCTTCCTTTCATCGTGGGTGGAAATGTCAGCCTGAGGCAGTGGGCTGGGTCAGCTGATCTCCGTGGAATTCACACACACACACACACACACACACACCCCGCTCCAGCCAGCAGCCCTGGGTCTGCCTGGCTCCATGGACTTCTGAGCTGCAGACAATCGAATATTTCAATATACTCATTCTTCATTGAACAATATCTCTTACAGGTCTTTTGTGGGTGTATATCTGTGTGTGTGTGTGTGTGTGTGTGTGCGTGCGTGCGCGTGTGCGCCACACACTCTTTGTTCTTTTTAACTGCTGCATAGTATTCCATAGTTTTTTTCAGCTGTTCTGTGGGCATTTTACTTTTATCCACTTCTCCCTTTTATCTCTATTTCCCATGATTTCATCTCATAGACTTTCTTTTTAACCCTACACTTCACACCTTCCTTTTCCCTTCCCTCTCTCCCTTCTTCCTTTTCTCTTTTCCTTGCTTCTATCCACCTATGGATACATTCATCAAACATGCTGGGCCTACAGGTGCCAGGGGTAGGGGCAGAATCCTGAGGCCTGGACTTCAGGAGCTCCAATCCAATGGGAAGTCAGAGAAGAAACACATCACGATGAATCACCAGAAGCAAGTTCTTCAATAGTTTTTTATTTTGTTTTTGCCTTTTTTTAAGATCTTATTTATTTATTTGACAGACAGAGATCACAAGTAGGCAGAGAGGCAGGCAGAGAGAGAGGAGGAAGCAGGCTTCCCGCTGAGCAGAGAGCCCGATGCAGGGCTCCATCCCACGACCCTGGGATCATGACCTGACCCAAAGGCAGAGGCTCTAACCCACTGAGCCACCCAGGCATCCTGTAATGTTCCTATTTCTAAGACGAGGGCCCTGAAGTTCAGGGAGGTGTAAATCCTGAGGCTGAGACTCAGGCCCAGGTCTGCAACGCCCAGCACCTCATACCTCTACTCCTCCGATGCTGTTTTATTTGGATTCCGATTCATATTGAGCCGTAAGCCAAGGCCGGGTGCTGTGCCTAATTGTGTTTCTGGTCTGCTGCTTATGGTGCCTAAACTGCCTCCAGATGCAGGCGCTGTGCTGGGAAGAGGTGCGTGATTGAAGATACTCTGGGTTGTCGAGCTGAGCTGTGGGCATGGGGCCGGAGTGTTAGGAGTAGCACTATTCTGGATCTGGACGTGCTCCCAGCCTCTTAACTGCTGTGGGATCTGGGTCCACTAACCAGCCTCTCGGAGCCGCAGGTTCCGTATTTGAAGGATGGAGCTAGTACCCTTACTTGGAGGAGACACTGAGGGTTTGAGATGTTTAAAGAGAAAACACAAAGCGTGCTGACTGATGTGTAGTTGGCCAGCAGTGTGGGGTGGCTATTGTATTGTCGCATTTTAGTTCATAGTGTTGTATCTAAATGTTACTTCTTTGTTTGCCTTGTCTTTGTCCTTCCTAAGGGAGAAGACCAGGCCCTATTCATCTTGGCATCCCATGGAATCCAATGCGGGGCTCGATCCCAGCACCCTGGGATTGTGACCTGAGCCAAAGGCAGAGGCTTAGCAGACTGAGCCCCCCAAGTGCCTCGCATCCCCACCTCTAATAAACCCAGTTCTTGGTACAGGGTGGTTGTAAGCGCACTTCAGGGTACATGCGAGAATGGATGCAAAACCAGTCATGGGCCAGGGGTCTGTTGGGGCCATTTCTGGCCAGTTGTTGAGGGATGTGTTTCCTGGAGTCTTATCCCGCTTGTCAGATCCAGGCCAGGACAACGGTCTGGTGGTTCCATTGTTCCCAGATAACATTTCCTATCTTAACGTCTCCCTGGAGCCACCCTGGGCCCCACCCTGCCCTCCTGGCCTATCACTGATCCCCACTTGGACCTTGACAGGTTCCATTCCAGCCTGCCAGGAACAAAGCTTTCATGTGGTCAGCACCACTCCTTGTCTCCTCCTCACCCTCCATTACAACAGTTGTGGAAGGGGACATTTCTCTCTCTGGAACTTTCCACATTACAGGGAGGACCTAGGAAATGTGAAAAAAAAGTTCTTTACCAGAGCTTGACCCTTCATGGTGTGACCTGTGTCTTCCTGCTTACATCTCACAGACACCTTGTCTGATGGGCAAATCAGTTCTTATCTCTGGCCTGCCGTGGACAAAGTTGAAGACAAAAGGCATGGGGTTCCTAGTAGTATCGGTGGTTAGCGTGAGAGCCTACCCAGGGACCAGGTCTGTGCACCTCACCCACACTTTTTCCACCGCATGTCCCTATGTGGTTGTATTTGTTGGCGTTCTATGGCCTGCCTAGTTCCAGAAGAGTTTCAATGGCTCTGTCACAATCATCATGATCCAGGGCACTTTCAAGTTCGCTAGCTCAGTGTGGCATCCCTGGAAAAGGTAAGGCGTCCAGGCATTACCCTGAGCATGTGGAAGCAGAAACCTAGGGAGCCAGGTGCCTTCTGGAGATTACCCAACTTAGGGTGGCGGCATTTTCCTGAGCGCTGCCATGTTTCCCTTCCTTGTTCAGTTTGGCCCTGAGATCAGTCGCTCTCGGATGGGGTGTAACGTCGGACTCACCTGAGGAAATTAAGAATCTTGTGGCAGGAATGCCCCGCTCCCACCCCCCCAGCCCCCAAAGATTCTGACTTTGGAGTGAGGCCTGGGCACTGAGGTTACAACCTCTCGCCAGGTGATTCTGTGGCGCAGCCGTGCTGAGAGCCTGTCTGACAGCACCTGCTGCAAGGATGCTGGGAAGCTCATGAGAAGCCAGTAGTCCTCCAAGTCTATTTCAGACAAGAGTTCCAGCCCTCCTCGAGCAAACCAGGACTTAAGCCTGCTCACCTTTACTCAGATTCAGGGCAGCTCGTGTCTCCAAAGAAATGACAATGCTGAAAGAGGAAACAGGTAACAAGCACGATGGGAGCAGCCCTCCAAGCTGTCATGTGTTGTGCCCCTGTCATATGCCAGACGCTGGCCTGAGCACCTTACATATACCAGCTTTATCCAACTCACCCTCCACACGCTGGCTCAAAGAATAGGCCTCCGCTGCTGTTATCCCCACTTCACAGATGAGAACACTGGACTAGATAAGCAACTTGCGCAACCTGGTGGTGGTAGAGCTGGGATTTGAAGACCAAAGGCTCTGGAGGCTACTGGTTTAACCACTATGTCTGCTGCTTTGCAGAATGACTTGGGAGCCGTGTATACTGAGTCCCCTGTGGCTGAGGGTCCCTTCATGGTGGTGATCTGTCAGTCTGCTGCTCAGCAGTCTCTGTGACTCCCATCGCATCTGTAGAGGAAAACGAAACTTCTTAACATAGCATGAGGGGTATCCTTTACCGCCTGGCCCCTGGCCAAGCTTTCACACTCCATGTCACACATGATGTTAAGACATCTGAACGTCTTTCTCTGCCTGGTGACCCCCTACTCTTCAATACCTAGCTCAAGTAGCCTCTTCTCTCTCTTGTGCAGTAAGAATCTGTGCCCCCTTCCTCTTTGTTCCCAAAGCTCTTGGTCCCTCCCTCTATGACCATATGGATCACAGCCTTTCTCTCAGGACCCTCCGGTGGGTCTTGACTCCTTTAGAATGGCGGGGGGGGGGTCTCCTGTACTCATGTTTGTGCGCCCCTCAGCATCCATGGCCATCTTCGGTGGATATCAACCTCTAGGTTCTTCTTCATTTCAGCCAGGGAGATAAGTGTTCTTTATCTTCTGACTATCAGAGGATTTTCTGTTCGTAATGGATGAATTTCTTCAAGGTGCCTCAGGCTCCAAATGGCATAATTGATATTTACTGTGTTTTCCTAGGTTGTCAGGCTGTGATTTTAGCAGAGTCCTGAGCTCCTGTGGAGATTTGCCTCTCTCCAGCCTTGGGCTATCTGCATTCCTGAACATCTCTGGGCCCAGAAGGAAAAGAAGAATGCTGACCCGCTCTGGGAATGGCCTGAATGAGGAGAGGTTGGTGTGTTGCTTAGTGTTCAGCTTGATTCCATGAACCCACCAGGGGCAGGAAGAGTGGGGTTTTTGGCAACCAGAAGTGGAAGTATGTTTGTTTCCTCATGTGCTTTTGTGGAAATGGCAGGAGCTGCTCACCGAGGATTAGTAAGGCCCTTTTAGCAGCGTCCCACTGAGATCTAAGAAGGGTGGCGTGCCAGGAGCCACCAGCTCATTGACGCTCAGTGTCGAGACTTTGCTGCATGCGGGGAGAAAAAATGGAGTTTCTAAGGCACTGGGTGAATTCTAGGAATTCACCTGCCCAGGTGCAGATGGTGTGAATAGCATCTTCATCTCAATATTGTTGGATGTGGCAAATGATAAGACGATTTATTTATTTATTGACACCCGAAGCCTCGTTTTTAATCAGATTACTGGGTACGTAAAGAAGCAGGAGAGTCTGACCCAAACTCACGGGAAAAGAAATTCAACAGTTAACAGAATACAACTGAGCCAATTGTGATTCACACTTGTGTGATCAGTTGGTTTTTATTATCATTAAGCAGACTTTATTTTTCAAAGCAGTTTTGGGGTCTGAGGAAAACGGGTAGAAAATTCAGGGAGCTCCCGTATCCACCCTGTCCCCACGGACGCCCGTTCAGCAGCCCACACCAGACTGCGATGTTCGTTAGGACCAACAAATGTACACTCACACGCTGTCACCACCCAGAGTCCATAGTTTATGTGAGGACCCACTCCTGGTGGCGTCCGTTTTCCAACAAATGCGCCTCGGGTATCTAGCATTGTAGTATCATATGCAGGCTTCACAGCCCTGAAGAAATTCCTCTGGGTTTCCCCTGTCCATGCGTCTTTGTGAGACACAATCCTTAAAGCCCCTCAGTTTGGGATTGGGTCCGTGGAATGGAGCACTATGCAGCTATTAAAAAGAATGAGTGGCTTTATGGAGGACGGTGGAACCATCTTAAAACGATAATCACTTTCAAAATGCACTCTCAGCCTTTCCACTGCTGATGAAGCAAGGTGGGCCTGGGAGAGTGTGGGGTGTGCTAACAGCCACCTCGCCCCAAGGAGCCGCCTGTCCTTCCTGCACCCCCACGAGCCGTGTTCTGTCGCCCCACCCTTCCACTGATCTGGGCCTCCCCCTCCCCTCTCCCTTGAATTTCTGTGCCCTGCCAGGCTTCCTTGTCGTTCCAGATTGTAGAGACCCGGGGGTGGGGAGAGGCTTGCCGTGGACCTTTGAAACGGACAAGTAGCTGACGCCGTCAGTTAAGTTGGGCACATCTGACCCAATTGATTAATTTAGTCCCAGGGGCCAGGCGACCCAGCAGCTGCACGCTGGTGAGTCAGATCCAATGGGGTCTAAGTCTGAGCTCTTGCTTGGCTGCCTGTGTGACCTTGGCCAGGTTACTTAACCTTGCTGAATCTCAATTTCCTGGTCTGTAAGGGGAGGCTAAAAAATGCTTCTCTTGAGGTTGTCTTGAGGATTAGCTTTGATAGCTAGCATAAGTGAAAGTGCCCTTTGAGGAGAGACCAGGGGAGAGTGTTTCCCTGTAGGGAGGAGAGTGAGGAGGGCCCCCTATTGTCCTCAGGTGCCCCAGCCTTCCCCGGGAAAATCCCCTCTGCAAGTCAGAGAGGTTAAAATTTGGCTCCTTCCTCTTTTATTCAGTGTACTTCTCTTGGCCGCCTAGGGCTTTCAGCTTAAGCAAATAAATTATCCTGCTCTGCTGGGCTCTGTGTTCTGTAGCCAGCCATATGTTTGAGCTTGATAGAGATTCTTATCGGGTGGGTAATATTACCCAGCGAGGGATGACATTTCTTATCGGAGGCCCTGAGGAATCAGAGATAGGAGCCCTTTCTTTTTACCGGCAGCCGGGCCTCAGTGTGTGGGGCTGGCAGGCAGGGCGGGAGGGGGGTGGCCGGGGGCTCAGGGTGGGCACCTCGCTGTGTACCGGGCATCAGCTGGCCCCCTGTCTCTTCCGCATGACAACCAGCCACTCCCAACAGCCTGCCTTGTCACTGGAAGTAGACCGTTGGGAGATTTTTGCATATGATCGAAGCAGGGCAGGGCAGGCCAAATGAGGAAGGAAGGAGGGGATGTGAAGATGCTGGAGCAGCTGGGGGTAGAGACAGAGCACCGGCACCTGTGGGGCCTTACCCTTGAGGGAGAGCCAGGTGGCCTCCTGCTGCAGAGCCCAGGCCTGGGGCCTCTGCCCCACGGTTCTACAGAGGGGAGGCAGCTCAGGCCCAAGTACCCGCCACAGTCTTGGCTGTGGGAGGGGCGAGGTGCTGCATGACCTCCTTGTCCCCCTCCAGATGCCCCCCACCCATCCTCCACCTTGTCCTGGCACAGAGAGGCTGTCCTATGTGGGTGCAACAGGATGGATGCCACACGGGGCTCCTGGGCCCCCTGGCTTCTGTTTGGGAGGTAGGGTGGGTGGGCGGGAAGGGAGGAAGGTCAGGGTACTCGTTGGCTGCTCCTGCTGGGTCCCAGATGGATATGGGCAAGGTCTACACCAAAGGCCTTGCATCTGAGTCCTGATTCTGTCCCTCCCCCTGTGCAACATTAGACAAGTCATTTACCTCTTGCGCCTAGGTTTCTAGGCGTCACATGGGGTGACACTGCCTCCCTTGCAGTCTCCGGCCACTTTGGATCTCCGTGATTTCTGTGTCTCTCTTTTGCCCTGATATCTGGAGGAAGGGGCACTGCGGGGTCCCCGAGGGCCCAAGGCCAGACCTCACTGCAGATGAAGCTCCAGGGTGGGTAGAGGAGGTCAGAGGTGACCACATGATTTTGGGACTGCAGGCTCTGTTTCGGACACATGCGCAGAGCTCTTCCCCTCCTGATTTTGGGAAGTCCTGCCCTGTGCAGCCCTGCTCTGCAGTCATAATCTTGCCATCATCAGAAAGGGAAGGAGAAGTGGTTTCTCCCTCTCCCTGGACCTGTTCCAGCCAGCAGTCCTGCCCCTGCTTCACTTCCTTCCTGTTGGCCCCAAGTCCTGCTTCCTGCCGTCTCTCCCCCCGCCTCTCCAGTCCCGCCCTCTGGGGAGGGGGGGCATGCTGAGGTTCCCGGTCTCTCTCCTCACCTCCTGATAGCAGGTCCACTTTCTGAAAGCACCGTTCTGCCCTTGTCCCTCTCCGATCAAATACAGTCATTCCTCCTATCATCCATTAAAGCTCACCTCAGTGTCACCCCACCCTGTGATTCTGTGCTGGTCACCTCTGTGATGATGCCTCTCATGCAGGGTCCATCCCTGTCTTTTGAGCCAACCACTATCTTTCTTTGACTTTTGTAACTCATCATGTCATGTCTCCTCCTGAGGGGACCACAGACAGGGCTGGGCTTCTCCCCTGCTCTACCAGCTCCTTGCTCTGTGACGGTGGGCTAGTCACTAAAGCAGACTGAACTTCAGTTTCCAGCACCAGGGTTCTTTGGAGAAGAGTCCCTCTGGGGCTTGTCCAGGGACAGGTGTTCAGTGAGTGAACGGTCCCCTCTCTGTAACTGGCTGCCCCTCAGATTACCCATATCTTGCCTCTGCTCAAATTCCATTCCATCATTCACTTTCCCTCTGGGCTCTTCTGCCTTGAAGTCAACTTCCTCTGTTGGAAGGACTCCATCTGAGTGCCTCCTGTCTGGACAGCTGGAATAGACCTTGTCTCTTTCCACCTGTGTCTGACTTTCCGGCATGACGTAGATTGCTCTAGGGCATTGGCTACAGTATGTCCTGATTCTCAGCGTGGCCATCGATTCAGTGATTGAGCAGTTGACTCCAAGGGAATGGAGGAGAGTCATTTGTTCTTTGCCCGAACCACATTTGACTGAACGCACATCTTGTAGTAGGTCTGTGCTTGGCACTGGAGTTGGAAGGAGGTGTAAAACGGAGACTGTCCTTATGGAGCCTGTCCTCCAGTAAGAAGGTTGTCTTACCCAAGAGTCTGTGGCAGTCATGGACTACAGACCTGGAGGGATGTGGTCCCTCCCCATGGGCAGCTCAGAACCTGATGCGGGTTGGGGTGTGTGGGAAGAGTTCTGTGCCCAAGGAAATGATGCCTCCCTTCAGGTGGATGCCCCCATCCCCCAGATCAGAGCATGGGGTCCCCTCTCGAGATGCCATGAGTGGCCTTGTCAAGATCGAGACTATACAATCTGCAGATTCTTCCTGCCATGGCCTCCCTTCCTACGATGGAGGGAGTCAGCTCCAAGGTCAGCAGCACTTTGCACCATGGACCTGGCACAGGCCTTGTTAGGTGACGTCCTCCAAGAGGGGTGTTCTAGAAAGTTCCAACCCAACTGATCATGATGTTGCCTTGAGTATTCATGACAGCTTGTCCCTGCCCAGCGCAGTGGGAGGGAGCCAGCAAGCTGACCATCCTGGCTGACTGACTTGGGGTTTCTCACCTTGTGATCCTCAAGCATCTGGGGTCTCAGTTGAGTTTATTTTTTGTCCACTACCTACTTTCCTACCCAAATCATCCTCATCTCCCCATAGCTCATAGCTAGAGCTTCCAAATTCAACTCCTGGATTCATCCTAGTCCCTCTGCAATCCCATCTGCACTTGGCAACCAGTACAATATTTACAAAATGTGAATCAAATTGTGTCTGCCCCACTGAACATACCAAGGACTTCCCATTTCTGTTCTTGGGATAAAATCCCAAATCCCCTACGGGGCTCTGCATGAATTGGCCTGGATTTCTCTCCTCGCTCACTGTTCTTCAGCCACACTGACCTCTGCTGAGTGATACATCCTATTCCTGCCCACCTCAGGGCCTTTGCACATAGTGTGTCTCTGCTTGGAATGCTCATTCCCTCTATTTTTGCATGCTTTCTCACCCTTCACCACTCCCGTTGTTTCCTCCCTCTATTCCTTGCTTTTCCTTCCTAGCATGATCTATCATGATACATTTATTTGTGTTTATTTCACATCTGTCCTCCTTCATGAGACTGCACTCCTGAAAGTGCAAAGATGGGGTCAATTTCACCTACCGCAGTAAGAACAATGAAAGCCAGTACTTTGATCATACTGACCATGTGCCAGCCATGGTTCTAGGTGTGATGTTTACCCAGCCACTTAATGCTCATGAGACCCTATTGAGATATAGATGCTGTCACTGCCTTCATTTTACAAGTCAGCAAACCGAGGCACAGAAAGGTTAAGTAGTGCAGCCCAGCTGCCCCTTTCAGTAGATCTTAAAACCAAACCATGGCTCCAGGGTCCTTGCTCTTAACCCCTCTGGCAGAGCCTGCTGGTGCTTCCCCAGAAGGGATGCTCAGTGAATGGATGGACATGTGAATCAAAGGGCCAGTGTCCTGTCTCTCAGGGAGGTCCTCACTGTAGTCTCTGTGCTGGGCCCAGGGATGATGGCACGGTCAGGGGCGGAGGGACCTGGAATGAGCCCAGCAGACCTGGACTGCAGTCAGGGTCCCCCTGTAGTCACTAACCGGGGACTGTGGAAAGCCCCTCACTTCCCTGAGCTCGGATGTTCTTAGCTTGGACTTGAGCAGCGCTGTCGCCCTTGCACAGTGGTGCAGGAGCATCAGGAGGTAAGCAAGGGCTCATAGGTGTACCCACAAAGTCTTCACTGCCCCTGCCCTCCTAAGGGGCTTCTTGTCTCTGGGGAGAGTGCCTCACACCCCTTTCAGGTAAAAGTAGCTAAGAGGGAGAAGACCCCCCCCTCCCCAGCAGGGGATGGCCTGGCTGGATGACAAGGATTAGGGACGTAGTTCCTGGAGGACACGGAGGGTGGTCCCTGTGCCTCCTCTCACCCTTAGTATGCCCTTGCCATAACTGGAGTGCTTGCTGACTTCAGTTGCAGGGCCGAGTGTGGTGGGCTGCTGGTGACCACACCCCCCTGCCCATGCCACAAGGTTGAAGGCCCCCAAGAGTGTCTGGGTCTCTGGACAGGACGGTAAGGAACTGCCACCTTCACCCTGTGACCCCAGATGCCCATAATCATTGGTGTGACTTTCTGACCCTTTCCAGGAATTCCCTGCCTGGGGCCTTCAAATAAAATTTCTCTGTAATGTTGAGTTCTACATATCGCTTTGCTCTCCTCCTCTCTCCTGACCCCCTCCTTCTGGCTTCCTCTCTCCGGGCTCGCTCCTCCTCCCTCGCTCCCTGTCCCTCCCCCCTGCCCCCTGCCTCCAGATCCTGTGGCTAACCCTTTCTCTCTGCATCTCTCACCGCCCCTTTACCTCATTCTGGCCTTCAGATACACAACTTTCCAAGGAGCCCACATGCCGGCTTCTTGCAGACTGGCCAGCCGAGCAGCTGGTCCAGCCCTCCAAGGCAGGAGGAGAAGGGTGTTTGGTCCTTGATGGCCATGAACAGCTAGCTCATCCTGGACGCTGGTCTCCCTGTGCACCTCGTCCCTGGAAGGGGCTTTGGCCCCAGGCCTGGCCCTGACAGCAGGGCCTTGCTGATGAGACCAACAGCTCAGCCTGACTGCACTTTCGATGGGCAACCTCTGACACTGTCTTCTTCTTACTTCTGGAGATCACTACAAACCACCCCCCCTCCCCCCGGAGGGCACTCCCTCCTGCCCCAGAGACTGTGACATTTAGATCCATGGTGTCCTAGCTCCCTCACTTAGTAGGTCCTTGGCCCGTAGGTTCTTCTGAAGTTTCAGAAGCCAGATCAGATTTTGATCCTGGTTGCATTATTGACTAGGGGTGGGATCCTGGATGAGACTCTGTGCCTTGGCTTCCTCATTTGCAAACTGGAATGCTGACAGTAGTGCCTTTCTGTGGTAGATGGAACAATCAGTCCCAATGCTTTCCTCCCCCATCATCAAATTAACACCTGGACTCCGTGGCCGTGGCCGTGGCCTTCAGGTGAGCAGGGGCAGTCCTCCCCGCAGTGACATCCATCTCGGCCATGGTACTTGTTTTGGTCTATGGGGTGTTAGCAGTGTAACAGGAGTGGAAGACGCAAATCGGACAAGGTTGGGCTTCTTTGCTTGCATGGCTTTCATGGTGACAACGTGCCTCTGACAGCCTCCAGTCCACAGAGGACAAGAGATATGGAGCAGATTCCAAATTCACACCTCGTATGGAGCTGAGCAAGGACATGCCCACCTGGTACCAGCCGGCCCCCAGCTGACAGCAGACGTGTGAGTGAGAAAGCAGTGCTCATCGTCGTTTGCCCAGAGTTGGGCTGTGTTGTCACATGGCATCCTTGCAGCCGCAGTGCATACCATTAGATCACTTCATAGGGTTATTGTAAGAACGTTATTTAACTGAGTGAGTTGGTTCACATATTTGGTTGCCTTTGCTGCTGTAACAAATTACCACCAACTTAGTGTCTTCAAGCAGCACGGTGTATTATCTTACAATTCCATAGGTGAGAAGTCCAGCTCGGGTCTCACTGGGCTCAAATCAAGGAACACAGGCCTGCCTCCTTGTGCGGCTCCAGGGGGTAAGTGCTCCTGCTTCTCAGAGCTGGCGACCTAACCCCGATTGTGCCTTTCTTGCATAGTCACGTCTAACCCTGACTGCTTCTCCCTTCTGCCTCCCTCTCCCATTTTTGGATGCTTCTGATTATACTGGGCCCACAGAAATCATGCAGGATAATCTTTCTATTTTAACATCGCCACATTCACTTTCTTTTCCTCTGCCACTTGAATTTGCCTTTGCCAGGCTTCAGGGATTAGGGTGTGGGCCGCTTCGGGGGGTGGCCAGTCTGCAAACCACCGCATGCCTGGCATTTACAGTGGGGCTTTGCGTGCTCCAAGGACTTTCTATCCACTGGTGTGATTGTCGGCCTTAGCGTTCCCATTCATGACATGAGATGAGAGGCATTCTCATCTGACGCCCACACGGGCTCCTAAGGCAGGATTTGTTGGGATAAACACAGAGAAATATTCCATCCCTTGGCCCTAGGTGAGTGGAGACAGTGGGTTTAGGAGACAGGAAGGGGGTGAGGTCAGTTTCCTAACTGGCTTTGGAGCAGCCCAGAGGTTCTCCAGGGTGATGATAATGCTCCTGATTAATCATCGTAGCAAGTCTCCTGTTGTCCCCACTGCCCATCAGCATAGCCCCCCTGCTTGGGACTGGCTGAGTGACCAGGAGGGCTGGGGGAAGTCAGGCCAGGGCCAGCCCCTATCTCCATGTGCCCAGCTGGTTCCGTCCTTGCGCTTGACAGGTCCTTCTGATCTTCCCACATACAATGGATTACAGGGAAAAAGAAACTTCCTGGCCTGCTGATACCAGCTTGAAGGAAGTAGCTGGCTTCAGTGGGGACGAGGAAACAAACCCCAATGACAGAGATAAGCTCTCGCCAGGCTTCTGCGTGAACGGAGGAGCTGTTGGGTGGCTGCAGGACACGTTCAGAGGTGTTGGTTGAGTGTGAGTTCCTACAAAAGGGGAGCTCGAATTCAGTATGTCAGCACAGAGTGGGAACAGGGTGGGACTAACCAGTAGGAGGGACGCCCAGGCTTGGGGGTTCCTGGGTTTTAGAGGTTCCATCGGAGACTTACTGTATGGCCACCAGAAAGCAGGTGCCGGGCTCAGCCCCACAGTCTTTATGGTGGCAAAGTGGTGTTCCCTGGGCGTCCCCCCATCAAAAGTATATGCTAAGCAACCACGTGTGTGGGATCCAACGCCACAGAGAGTCATGGACAGAAGTGGACGGTTCTTTGGACATCACCAAGCTTGCTTTGGGGACATGAGGCCCAGAGAGGTGACATACAATCCACGGTCACACGGCTGTTTAGGAGTTAGCCAGGTCTGAGAACCAACCTCAGGTCCTTCCTTCCCTCCTTTTCCACGGGGCCTTCCACGCTGCCTTCTTTGTTCCTGTCCCCTATTGACGGAAGCACCTCCAGTCTGTCTCAGCCCTGCAGTTGCCCTCTCCTCCAACCTAGTTCCATGGCGGCTTCCATGGCCGGCAGCCTCTTGCCGCATCCGTGAGGCATTCTGCCATTCCACGTGACAGACTCTGATGGCAGGGCTCCTTTATTTCGCTAACTATGTGCTCCATGATGGTAAACCATGACTGTGGGCCAGGAACGTGGGGTCCAGCTTTGCCAGGTGAAGAGGCTCAAGGTAGGGGGAAGGTGTGAGGGTTTCTTTTGTCTGTCAGCTCTGTAGGCCATGGTGTCCACCCCTAAGTGAGTGTGTACACGCATGCTATGACTTCCCTTCCCTGGAGAAGCCTGGGTAGTACCCGCAGAGAGCGTAGGGGGAGGAGCAGAGGGAGAGGGGCAAGCAGACTCCACGCTGAGCATGGAGCCTGATGCAGGGCTCGATCCCATGACTCTGAGATCATGACTGAGCCGAGATCAACAGTCAGACACTTAACCAGCTGCGCCACTCAAGTGCCCATAGTACCTCACTTCTAAGGTTATTTCCTTGTGTGTACATCTTTGCAGCCTGCCTTGCCCTAGGCCTGGGTCGTGTTTCCGAGAAAATTTTAAAGGTGGGCATGAGAGCTGGTGCCCAGCTGGAATTTGGACTGAGCCCTTTCCAGGCCCTTGCCTGGTGCCTTCATTGTAGGAGCAGTTCCCTAGCCTGTCCTTGAGAAGCAGAGTGTCAGTGGGTTCTGGTGAGAGAAGGACCCTCCTCGGCCCCATCCCAGTCCTGCTTGCCCAGTTGCTCTGGGATGATCTGCCTGGGACCCACACTCTGCCACTTCTGCTGGTGGCTTGTCTTCCGGCTACCACCTTCATTCTCTGATTCAGTCGCTCTCCTGTTTCCTACCAGAAAAACCCAGTACTTTCTACTCACACACAGTTGGGATCTCGGGAGGGTGAGGGGGTGAAGCAAATCACAGGGCTGGTTTCATATTTGGAGTTTCAGTCTAATTAAACTTTCCCACACCACCAAGAAAGACGTGGTCTCCTGGCTTCACCTTTTCCAGGCTGAGCCAAGGTCAGGATTAGCTCTGGGTGGCCAGACCACCCTGGGCTTCCAACCCTCCCTTTCGTAATGAGCTGATTTTCCCCAAGGTACAGCTTCTGGGCAATGTGATCCTGTTTCATTGTTCCCTGAGTCTTCCCATTAGCAGGAAAAAAAACAAAAAAATAAAACAAAAAAAAAAACCCCAACTGTCATTTATTGAATATATATGCTTTATACATATGTTGCTGTAATTATTACCCTGCAGGAAAGATACTATTATCCTGAAGGTAGGAAATAATAAGCAATTTCCAGAAGGAGCCAGCATTTAAACCTTTGTCCACTTAACTGGAAAGCCTTTTCTCTTCCATAGAGCAGAGGTGAGATGTATGTAGGATTTCTTTTCAAGGCCATAGGTCCTAAATATTTCCCTTTAACGAATGTCAACAAAATCACACAGAGAAAATGTCTCCAATGTAAAATGCACAGACTGCCCTCAGGGTCACAAACCCTGTATTCCAGAAAGTCAGGAGCTGCCTCGGCGTTGGCCGAGTTGGGAGGCACAGAAGGGGGGAGCCCGGCCAGGGTGTGGTGGAGTCACACCGCTCACGGTGTTTCTCTGTGGAGCCTTTCCGCTGTAAACATGTTTTCTTCCCCATCCTTTGGCATCCATCAAGATTGAAATTCCAGGTTGTCAACCCTTGTAGGAAGGGGTTCAGATCTTGGCATTAAGTTACTCCTGTCGTGTGTGCAGAGCTTTGCCGCTGAAGAACGCTTCCCGAAACTTAACTGCTCCACACAGCGGCCCGGAGAGGACATCAGCCTTGTGGATGAGAAAGACAAAGGCCAAGGGCCTCACGTTGAGCCTGAACACCAGGCTGCTCCCAGCTCCCAGGAGTCCTCTGTCCAGTAGACTGTTAGCCGAGCGTATGTGCAGTCACTGAGGCTGCTTCATGGTCTGGGACTGGATCTCCACCTTCTCCAGGATCTGATGGTCCCTCTGCAAATACGGTGGGACATCACCCCCTGCGTGCACTGACGTGTTCACCTGACCAGCCCTCCCCAACGAAACCGGGGCTCCGTCAGCCTCACGGATCTCCCTCTGCAGCGCCCGGCCCAGAGCCTGGCGTGCAGCGGACTCTCCCCACGGAGGCGCCTGTTAAATGAACACCTAGTACTTCTGCTTTACCAAAGCCAAGCGGCTTTGGAGAATTGAACTCCAGTCCGGCCACCAGCTGTCCTTCATTTCTTCTCACAAAGCACCGAGTATCCCAGAAACATCACCCAGTCCAAACACACGAGGGCAGGAAGCTGCAAGACTTGTGTTATCCTTCAGGGGTGACTAAGGGAAAGGAGCGCTGTCTATGCGCATGCGTCCTAGGCATAGCGGGGTAGCGCGCCCGCTGGTGTGCACAGAGCTGCCCTACGGGATACGCGACGGCCGGCCTTCCACATCGGCGTGCCCACTTCTGCCCCCTCCCCGTCTGATTGCCAGGACACGCAGCTGCACCATTGTTCACACAGAAGGGGCAGAGGCCCTCCCAATTTTTCTTAAGGGTCTGGGGGCACTTAGGAATTCCACACTTGTACTATTACAAACGGCCTCCGTGAATATTAACATGATTAAATCTTCACGACTGTGTTTTCCTATTTTACTTGAAGAGGATGTATCCCCTAAGACAGACTAGGCTGTTTCGCTTGCTGCAGGCCGTTGGGGAAGTCTGGGCCAGTTTCTCTCTCCAGCACCGCATCTGATCCCGTCACGTCTCTGAGCCCCCCGCAGCAGGGAGCCAGGGCGGACGTGCCTTTCCCAGCCTCTTCTCTTTGACACTTGGCACAGCACCAGACACATGGCTGCTGTTCCCAACCTACGTGTCCCTTCACCAGAGGACCTCCCTCACCGTGGGCTGTAATACCCCTGTTCCTCCTTGCAGCCGTTGCTTTCTGTAACAAATGTCTCCAATTAATTAAACCATGATTTGTGGTGTTTGGAGCGGAGCCCGCGTGGGTCTGGTTCCCTGTTGTGTCCTGGCAGCCGGCACAGTAGGTTGTAACGGTCAGAAGCGAGAGCTCACGACAGAAGGACCTGGATTTCTGACAGCACTGTCCCTCCGCCGACCTAGGGCTTTGCTTTCTCCTCCGCGTGGTCAGGTTACCCGCCTCACACAGTCAAGGTGAGGTTTAAATGCGACGTGGGGCGTGGAGTGTGCAGTGCGTGGTTAACACACGCAGGGGCTCAGCTCTCGTTGCCGGGGCCGTGGTCCGGGGCTGCTGAGTGCCCACTGTGCGCCGGGCTCTGCTCTAGGTGCTCTATGTCGGGAGAGGGATGGTAAACTGCTACTCACGGGCCAGGTCTGACCCACCATCTTTTCTAGATTCTGGGTTACAGCCCATGAGCTACGCATTTCTAAATGGCTGACAGATATCATCCAAAAGTATCATATTTTCTGACACATGAAAATTGTATGAAATTGGATTTCATTGTCCATAAGTAAAGTTGTATTGGAACACAGCATGCCCTTTCTTTTGGGTATTGTCTGTGGTGGCTTTGCCGCTCTGGTCGTAAAGATGGGGAGCTGGTATAGAGATGGCATGGCCCGCAGTGCCCCAGAATATTCACTGTTTGGCCCCTCAGTTTGCTGAGCCTCGTATGAACCCCTCGAACCCTGCACAGGGCAGGTTGTTACTGCCGCCGTCCTCATTATACGGGGAAGTGAGGTTAAGAGAGTGCCTGAGGTCCTCACAGCTTGTAGGTGCTAAAACATGGGTTTGGTTCCCAGAACTGGAGCTCCTGATGGCTCCACCATAGGGCAGGTTCTTGGTCTTTGGAGGTGGGGGACATGAGGCAGGAAGAGGCGGAGGCATGCCTTCATGAGTGGTAGAGTCAGGACTGAGAACCAACGCCACTGGACCTCACAGTTCTTGACCTTTTTCTCGTAATGAGCTTATACCTTCCCCACCCACCACCGTCTCCTGGTGTCACCAGCTAAACACGCAGCCAAATGCACAGAAGCATTCCAGGTGTCCCTAAAAATGTAGTCCCTTGAGAGCAGGGAGATAATACGACAAGACTAGATATGGTTATGTGCTTTCTACTAAATATAGACTTAGTACATGCTGGTGGAATGAGTGAATGAATTTGGTGAATGTCTCCTGGACTTTTCAGAATGTAGACTCTGGAGATAGGACAGGGACCCCTGGGAAAAGCGGTAAGAGGACGTTCTTATGGGAAGGAGACCACGGGAAGGTGGTCCTTCGTGGACCACAGTGATGCTCCCAGGTGGCATGGGGTTCTTGGGCCACAGTGCCAAACATGTCTATCAAAATCCCACTGAAGGAAAGCTCGTGTATTTCCCATATGTCATAACTGGCTCCATTGGGGTTGATTCTGAATGTTTGGTTTCTTTCAACAGCTTTGCTGAGATATAATTCACATATCATACAATTTACCAGTCTTAGAACATTTTGACCACCTCAGAAAAAAATCTGTCCCCATCAGCTATCACCTCCCTCTCCCCCTTCCCCATGCCCCTCAGGTCCTGAGCAACCTAGAATTTCTATCACAGGGGATTTGCCTTTCCTGACATTTCACACAAACGCAGTCATACAGTAGATGGTCTTCTGCAGCTGGCTGCTTTCACTTAGCATGACGTTATCAAGGTTCATCCCTTTGTAGGGTGTGTCTGTACTTCATTCCTTTCTGTGCTTAGTAAAGTAATGTTCCATTGTGTAGATGGACTGTGTTTCATTTACTCTTTCTTCGGTGGATAGACGGGTTGTTTCCAGTTTGGGGTTATTATGAATAATGAATGCTTCTCTGAAGATTCCCATGCAAGATTTTGAGTGGATGTGTGTTTGCATTTCCTTGAGCATATATACCTAGGAGTGGAAAGGCTGGGTCACGTGATAACTCTCTCTGCAGCCTTTTTGAGGAATGGCTAGACTGTTTTCCAAAGCACCTACACTGGTTTTCATGCCCATAGGAACTGCATGTTCTTGGCCATCATTTATGCCCGTCTTTACAAATCACAGGTTTCCATTTATATGAACTTTTGGAACACACAAAATTAATGAATGGTGCTAGAAATCAGTACAGTGGTTTCCTCTGGGAGGTAGGCAGCAATGATTGGAAAAGCCACAGGGAACTTCCTTGGTGAGGGAACTGTTCTGTGTCTTTGTGGGTTAGTGTTTTTGGTATGTGCATTTGTCAAAACTCAAACTGTTCATTAAGGATCTGGACATTTCACTGTGTTAATTAAGCCTGAATTTTAAAAATTAAAAAAGAGCATACAAGTGAAAAAAAGCATAGGCAGAGGGGGAAAAAGAAAAGAATATTAGCTATCTCCAGGCATGACTTATCCTGGACAGAGGGCCAGTACCTGGCAGGCAAGGCCAAATGTGAGAGGCTTTTAATTGATGTGATTAACTGTGTCTCAATAGGGAGCCTCGTTAACACCAAAAGGGAGGAAAGGGGGTAATTTTTCACTTACCTAACTAGGGGAAGGCTGGAAGGGAGGCCTGGGGGGGCCCTTGGAGGGCTGGTCCCTGCAATGGGGGATGGGCGATTCTGAATAGTAGAGCTGCATTTCCCTTGGCTTTGAGATACTTTTTGGGGTGGGGGAGGGCATCATTTTCTTGGTTGTTGCAAAACCTATTCTCCATTTTCATCTGTGGGGAGGAGAAAACCAACCTGAATTTTTTTGGGGGGGTGAAGTGGGGGGTGTTTTTCAAAGCGACATCTTCCACGGGAACACAGGTCCATTTAGAAGGAATACTCCAGCCCTTCCTTAGATGCACTAGTGGCTGATGAACAGAGAATAACAGGAAGCACAGAAAAGAAGTGAAAGGTTTTATCTCTCCCTTAAGCTCTGCAGAGAAATTTACGGATGGACTTAAGCACACAGAAGATCAGGGTTGGACAAACATCCTTAATTACCCATGTTAAAAATCAGCAGTATGAAATTTCTTATAAAAGTGCAAAAAATTGCATCATTTTATTTGTAGGCTAGGAAAAAATATATATATGTATATACGCACACACGTATATATATGTGGCTAGAATAAAAGCCTGGAAATATAAATGCTGTTACTTTTAGGAGAATGTGATTATAATGTGATTTTTTTTTTCTATTGCGTATCCGTGATTTATTTTTTCCAATGACCGTTTATTGCTTGTGAATTCAGTTGTTTGTTGAGTGATTTTGCTTCTCTCACTCGTGGAAGAGGTCAGTTTCCATAGGCTCACCTCCCTGGCAGAGACTCACCCCTCCATCCCCGCCATGATTCCTGGTTCTCAGCTTTAAGGCAGCACTGTGTAAGTACCAAACACAGACTTCAAGATCAGCGAGGTCAGAGTTCGATCTTGCAGGATCGTGGGCAAGTCTTTCTGTGTCTTGGTTTCCTCATCAGAAGAATGGAACTGATGGTAGTCTCCCGGATGGAGTGGTGTGAAACGTCCATGGGAACCCCCACCAATACACGCACAGTACTTGGCCCTTCCCATCAGCTCGCTACTCTTCCTCCCTCCTTTTAGCAGGACACCTTCCTGGTACCTTGGAAACTAGCCCTCAAGGGGTTCAAGTGACTCCTGACAGCTGAGCGCCAGCCATCAAATCATTGCAGAAGCTTATATACACCTTCAGCCCATCGTGTGTGTGTGCATGCATGTGTGCATGTGTGTACATGTGTGTATGTATATGCATGTGTGTGCGCGCACGTGTGTTTACGTATGTGTGTGCGTGTGTGCAGGCTCATCAGGAGCACTTTTCTGTGTGTAGTGCGGCATTAAACAGAGCCTCCGTCCCTGTGGACGCATTGGGGCAACTCGCTACGGGGACGAGGATTTGTCACAAACCAAAGGTCAAACCAGCTGCAGCAACGCTCTGGGTGACCATGCTCTTTATGTTCCTTCCTGCAGCACGATTCCTGGCAGCGGTGGCCTCGGTCCGCAAACAGCCTTGTCTGCAATGTGCCCACCACATTGGAAACCTTCTCTTCCCGCAGCTCAGGATAGAGAACACAGTCCCGGGGTGGAGTGTGAGTATCATTTCCCCAAGGCTGGGGGAAGGGCTCAGCAGAGCGTGAGTCAGGGTTTTGCAAATGTCTGTTTACGCTGGTGGAACATGCAGGGCACACATGGGCAACAGCGATTTGCACTCATGCAAAGCAGGAGCCACGTGCTGTCCTCTGCATCCCCTCCCCTTCCTCGGTCACCTCTGCAGCCCTCCTCCCGGCTCCAGAATGCCTGCCCCAGCCCCCTTTCTCGGCTTCTTTTTCTGGCAGTGGTTTTCAAACTTCAGTTTGCAAATGACCACCTGGGAAACTTGGTAAAATGCAGATCCCTGGGCTTCCCCCACCAGATTTTCTCATTCAGTGGCTCTGGGGTGGGGCCTGGGAAATGGCATTTTCACCGGACATCATAGATGGGTCCGTTTGACCAGAAAGACACTATGTGTTAGTTTCAAAATATGAAGACCGAGCTGCAAAATGGAAGTTGTGTTACATATTTATATAACTTTTTACTGCCTGGTCAAACGCAGCTCCACTTTTGCAGTTACATGGGAATTATGTTTTATACAGGAGCCAGGTAGGGTTAACATCCTTGATAACTGTCTTTCTCCCCGCACCCCCACCGTCTCAGCAGCACCTCCACCACCCACCCCACCCCCACCTATCTAGGAAGTAAGTGCCGTATTGAGAAGTAGACGGTCCCTGGGTTGAGGGGCCTGTGGCCCGTGTGAGCTTATAGGTGGATGGCCCTCGTACATGGATGGCCACGTTAACTTACTGTCGTCCCTGGCATGTTGGCCCGGATGCTATGCTAGGAGCTCAGCAAGGGCTTTCCGTGCACTTTCTGTCTTAGTTGTCACAGCACTGGGATGAGGTTGGGTGTGCTGTTAGCATCCTGGCCATGAATGGGAGAGGACCCTGAGGCATAGGAAGATAAGCAACTTGCTCATGATCTCATGGCTCAGGAATATGGAGCCAGAATGCACCCCCAGGCAGTTCGCCTCTAGAACCTGCCTGCTTAACCGCTGTGCCTTCGGGCCTCCCTGCATGGTCACCTTCCTCTCCTGTCATTGTGTTGCTCGCTGACCGGCTTGTGCTGTGGAGTCAGGCCCACCCCTCCCTGTCTGGACGCCTCAGGCCCTCTGAGCCTTCTATCGCTGATCGGGGAAATGGGTATGAGGACCCCTGCCACCTCAGGACTGATAAAAGGGCCAAAGCGGTGATACTTTACGATGTTTGGCGCTCAGTAAATGTATTGTCAATTCTTGCTGGCTGAATGAGTGAGTGAGAACTTACACGTGCCCTGAAGAGGGACTTACCCACACCACTCGCTTCCCTGTCTCCTGCAGGTCAGGGCTGCACTTCCCTCACCTGCGGTGACTAGATCCGGCCCACGAGGAGTGAGCAGAGGTGACATGCCGTTTCTGGCCCTCGTGGGGAAATGCTCGTGAGCGTCCTTCTCTCTTCCGCCCCAGTGCCCTGCACACAATGTGGTTGGGGCGCACCCTCTGCGCAATCCCTGCTTGACCCTTGTTAGACACAGAGCCTGAAGGAGCAATTACCTTTCGCTGTTTTAAGCCCCTGAACGTTGAGGCTGCGTGTCAGGGCAGCACAGCATGGCCCCTCGGAATGGATACAGCCTGTGGAATCGTGGCCCGGATCGATCAGGAGGGCTTGCCGTGCTGGCAGGTGGGACGGGGACGCCCTGGCGCCACAGGCCTCCCTGCTTGCCAGGTTCCTCACGCAGCCCTCCTGGGGGCTGCCCCACACAGATCTCACAGACTGCTCCCATCAGCCGCACTGCTTTATGAGCTCTGTGTTCCTCTACCTGGCTCTCGGGGTCCTCAAAATTCAGGCCTTGACTCACCCAACCAGGATTTCCAGATGTTTTCTTTCTGTTCTAGGCCCAGGAAGCTCCTCCCTGGCCTGTGAGTGTGCCGCCCACCTCGGCCCCTCCTGGCCTGGATCACAGGCCTCCTCCTCCGCCCCCCAGCCCCCAGCCCCCCATGCTGCGGTCATCCTGAGCACTTCCTTCGCAGCCTGCAGGGACCTGCCCCCTGACCCCAGACCACCCAGTACCCACACACGATCAATCTTTGATTGTCTGGCTTTGTTATCTTTGCCTTCATTCCTTCCTGGTATCTAGCATTCCTTGTGTTGGCGTCTTGACTCCCTAACTCGCCGCTACAGTCGAGAAATGGCCTTGGTGTTGCAATCCCTCACCCGGAGTCTAGGCGATAACAGGCATTTGAGACATATGTGGTCCAAGCACTGGCTGGCTCCCCAGCGTGGGGCTCGGGAGTGGAAGGGGGAAACCAGCGCAGAGTCGCGGCTGAGGACCGCTCCCTCGCTTCCACGGTCCAGTCCACACGCCACCCCCATCCCAGGCCGGACTGTGGACTAGCTGTCCACCGCTAGCAGGGGCCGGCTGTGTGAAGGGGTCCACAGTGTATGCAGAGACCCTCTGGGAGCACTCGTGAGCACGCAGATCTCACGGGAGGACGGCAGAGCATTGGTGACCTCAGGGAAAGTCTACCTTCCCTGAAGCTCCAGGTGTGCCTGTGGCCTCGCGCTCCCTGCACGTTTCCAGATGTTAGAGTGACGGGTTTCTGTAGGCAGCCTGGCATGTGCCTCCACCACACGTGGCCACATAAATGGGTCTTTCAGAAAAAACTGTTTGTCAGGAGTTATCAAACACCATGTTGACCTCATATCCCTGTTTAGGGAACATATTTCAAAGACACGCTCCAGGAGGGAAGGCACTCATTTGCAGGTGGGAGGTTTTTTGAACCCGGGCACATTTGGGAGCAAAGTTGGAGACCAGGAGACACCCAAGGATACGTGGTACTTGGGCACCAAGGCATCTTTGCCAGACATCTGAGTGATGGGGAAGAGGTGTTCACTTTAAGGAGAGTGGCCACCATCCCTGATGTGACAGTCACATACAGCAATGTGTCGTTCCTTATGGGAAGTTACAGAAAGAGAATAGCTCTTTGTTGGAAAAGTGAAGATTGGCTTATTTGGTAGCATAGCAGGCAAGTGATGATAGTTTCTTCCTCGTGTCTCTTCTCTTTTTTGGTAACCTAGCTCATCTAGTTAAAAATGGATTCGCTGCCACAAAAGAAAAGAAAAAGAAATACCTATGTGGATTTGTAAGGCCCCAGGTGTCCAGGGGTAGGAGCATAAAGATAGCCTGAGGTGTCCCCTCTCTCAGGCTTGTGCCCAAAACAGCATGGGTGCCATGTGGGGGGTCGGAAGGGGTGGGCCACGGGTGCCCTGCAGGGAGGGGCTGCCCCTGCTTCCAGGTCTGAAGGGCCCGTGTGCCGCACCCAGTGAGGGTGCGATGTGCTGCTGGGCTCCCTGCACGGTGCCTGGTACGAGCCTGAGCTCCCTGGGGGATATGCTCCCTTCCTCCCAAGTGTACCAGACAGCGTCGTTCATCATTGTGACTTTTGTCCTGCCTGTGTCGTGAAGGTACCAGCTGGGTAATGTCGTAGTCCCCGTTTTACAGACGAGAAAGCTCAGTCCTCAGTTGCCATTCAATTGCTGCATTCCAAACTCGGGCTGCGCACACGTCTCCTCTACAGAGCTTCCCTTCGTATCTGCTTTTGCAGTGGAGAAACTGAGGCTGTAAGTGACCTGCCAGAAGGCCCACAGCCAATAAGAATCAGTCCTGGAAACATGCCGCTGGGTTTTCTGACTCCCAATCCGGTTGCATTTTTTCTTTGAAATTTTATGAAAGCCTCCTCTGTTCAAGGCACGTTCTCTCTGGCCTCTGCAAGATCCCTGTCTTTCTTCTTCTTGTGTTCTGCCCGTTCTGCTCCCTTTGCTCCTCACTGGCGTCCACTCGGGAGCCTTTGCTGGGTGCTGCACAGGTGGACTGCTGCAGGGCCATGATTGGGTACTTTTTAATTTAGACAAATGGGGTTCTCTTAGAGACCGTCTCCTCATTCTGTACACATAGCTCATCCGGGGGCTGCATCTGGCCTTCCCTTGCCATTGGTCCTGCCCTGTTCACTCCTCTTGCCCCTGGAGATGGACACTAGGGAAGTGCAGCCAAGTTCTGTGGTGACACCTCGCACCTTTGCCCCGCGGGGACTGCGGGAGAGTTTCTCTGTACGGACTCTGGGCGGGGATGGATGGATGAGTCATTGGCTGTGCTCGTGTTTAATTTCACGAGTACTGCCAGGTTCTTCCAGAATGACTGCACCAGGTTACACTTACACTGGTGAATGTGCAGGGCTTTCTGCTTCCCCATATCCTCCCCAGCACCTGCTGTTACCAGATGTCTCAGAAAACATGCATCTGATGGCCCGAGTGCATCAAATCAGCATCTCTGTGATGCTCTCTTGTGCTGCAGACCTCACCTACCACGGCAGCGTTTCAGGCCGGAAGAACATCCAAAAGGAAAAGGGGTTCCTTCCTACTGCAACTCTCTTCTCTTCTCTTCGGGCACAGAATTTCCCCAGAAATCCCCAGTAGACTCCCCTTCTGTCTCGCTGGCCAGATGGGGCCGAGAGTCCACCCTAGGCTAGACCGTGACGGAGACAATAGCATTCGCCATGGCCGCCATGTGCCTCTTCCAGATACCTGCACTGAACTGGGGAAAGTTGAAGCAGGGGGAAGAAAGCTGGTCATTCAGCCGCCAGTGGACTCTTCTTCCACCCCAGATCTTTAATTGTACCAGTTTTTTGAGTCATGCTGCCTCATCTTTACAAGGAATCATTCTCGAAACTCTGTGCAATTAGCCAATTTCAGAGACTTTCTAAAGCAATGAGTCAGCGAGCCCATGGGCATTGCCTTGGGGATTTGATCCGTCCAGCCCATTTTAGAACCTGCCGTTCTTCTTGCCAGGTGGACGTCAGACCTACTCCCATCCTGGCTGCCCCAAATTAGGTTTCTGTGTGGGCTCCCTGTGAAAGAGGTCAGTATGGAGACCCTGGGGCAGAGCCCTGGAGCTCCTGCCTGTGGCACACTCTCGAGGCCGAATGCTAGCACTGTAGGCAGCAGCTTCTCATTAGCCACGTGATACTATACTGAGCCCTGCTCCAGCCTAACCAAAGAAATTAATTTCTAAGTGATACCCAATAGTTACAATTTATTAAGTACTCCAGCCTAACCAAAGAAATTAATTTCTAAGTGATACCCAATAGTTACAATTTATTAAGTACTTGTTCTGGGCCAGATGATCTCACATAGCCCTCCTGACCGCCTGTGAGAGCATCTCTGTTACAGCGAGAGTCCAGACTCCAGCCAGACCACCTGTAGAATGCCAGTTCTGACATTTATTAGCTGCGTGGCCTTGAGCAAGTCACTTCACCGCTCTGTGCCTTGGCTTTCTCATTTATACAGGGAGAATAGTGATCGTATGTTACAAGTACTGGATGACTTAGGAAATACAGAGTGCTTACTTAGAAGAACACCAGCACGGTGGACACGTAGAGCTCACATTTGATTAACATTAGCTGGTGTTGTTGCCATTTCTATAAATGAAGAAACCAGAGCATCCGAGAGATCGACTTACCAAATGTCAGACAGGGCTGAGTAGCAAGGACTTTTTTTTTTTTTTTTTTTTTAAGGACACAATTTGGGGATATTATGACTTGAAAGCTGGACTTTTTTTTTTTTTTTTTTTGGTCCAACTATACATCATCAGTAGTAGCTCCATGGCTCAACAGAACATTGCCATCACTTTCCTTATCAGTAGAATAAATTTTCATCTGAAGACCCAGGGAAGCTTTTTGTAAAGAAAGTCTAAAGAAAAAGAAAAAAAACAAACAAAAACAAAAACAGTGTCTAATCACCAGCCTTAAAGATAGAGTGTAATGCTTCCAGCAGCAGGTAGATGGGCAGGTCATTACTGGAAGGTGGCTAAGAGACAAGGATGTCAGGACACAAAAGAAGCCTGTGCCCTGGGACAGCAAAGGTACAACATTCAGTTCCTGGTTCTACCACACACCTTACAGGGCTTCAGTCTTCCCACCTTTAAATCAGGTTTCTCTTCTATTTCCTCCCAGTAAGGCTTTAAGAAAAGCTTTATAAACTAAGCATAATCAATGCTACTTACTCCAGAATTGGGATTTGACCCGTCATTTCCTGTTTGTCCCTTATCTCCATTCTCACGTACGCACATTCACACAAAGTGTAAGCATTGGGCCCCCCAATCCCCTTTAGTCGTGGGAAGTCTCTGGAGACCAGAGCTTTAGAATCTTCTACAAGAGATTTTTCCTTGTCTAACGAAGCCAGGTGAACTGGAGTCAGGAGCCCCTGGGATTTGGGGAGGGTGGGGTAGCTCTAGTGTCCGTCGATTTGGGGGAGCAAATAAACCAGGGAGCTGTCTGCTGCCTGGGACGTGCCCTTGCCAGATTCCTTCACACAAGCATGTTCAGCCACAGATGTGCTGGGTGTGAGGGACCAAACGCTCATTCTGAACAGAGGGTCATAGTAGAAAAAACAGCTTTGTGGCCTGAAAATCTGGGAGGACTTTTAAACCTAACCCTGTATATGTAACAGGAGACTCAACTATCTTTTATTTTATTACTATTATTATTTTTAAATTTCAGTGTCCCTCCCTCACTTTCCTTCTTTCTTTTTCTTCTTCCTTCTCTTCCTCCATCAGTTGCCAGTTCCCCAGCCCATAGGTCTCCCTTCCGGGAGGCAGCCAACATCAAGAGTCTCGTCTGTGATTCTAGATGGTCTGCGCCTAAACGGCAAAATCCCTGTGTGTGTACCATTTATTTCTTTACAATATGAGGTTGCTGTGTCTTAGAGAACACAAGCACTGTGATTTAGGCCACGATCAGGGAAAGAAGACGGTCTGTTGTCCATCCCATTTCTCCTTCGTTTCCAGGCACCATTCCCACCTGTCACTTACTAGCTGCTGCTCTTGTCCTCTCTGCACTTGGGGCCTATTCCTGGGTGCACATGATGACATGGGGACATCTGTGGTGATGTGACTCTGGATCCCAGGGTGGCCCCACCCCGTTGGTGGAGCATCCCTCAGTTTCTGGTAGGTCCCGTGCTTCATTTTCCTCTCTGCAGGCAGGAAGACTGGATGACAATTTGGGATGATCTCCACAAACGTGCCCACCACAGGTGGCGCTCTGAAGACCCTGCTTCTGCCCCAAGGGCAGCTTTTAGATCACGTTCTATTGACTTCGTTCACCTGGTGCAGAACCACACACCTGAAAGATGGCCAAAGCTTTTGTTCCTCAAACTCGAGCTGCACACCCATCTCCAGGGAACCCTTGCTAATGCAGAGTCTCGTTCAGTTACTCCATGTGGGGCTGAGATCCTACACTAGGGGTGGGCTTCCAAGTGCTGCCAGTGCCGCTGGCCCACACACTGGCCCCATTTAGAATGGCCGCTGGCCCCATTTAGAATAACAAGGAAACACCGAGTCCCACCCCATGCGGTACCAGAGACTGTCTAGAGCACTACACTGCATAGATTCCAGCTTTGTCACTGGTTAGCAGTTAATGGACGTTATCACCTTTCATTTTCCTGACTATCCAGAGGGTGTGGGAATAGATATATATATATACACACATATGTACATATGTACGTATATATACACACATATATGTGTACATATGTACATATAATATAGATATTTTAATATATATTTATGTGTGTGTATATGTAATGTGTGTGTGTATATATATATATATATATATATATAAAAGTGTGTGTGTGTGTGTGTATATACATTTTTTTTTTTTAGGTGAGAGAATTGCTCAGAGATGTTAAGTTACTCAGCAGAGGTCACACAGCTAAGGGACACAGAGGAACGTACCAAAGAGTGAAGGCCATTTTCCATCACTGCTGTCCTCCACAAGCTTATGTCTGGAATGGGAGGCATCTTTGCACTAATGAACGGGTTGGATGGTGAATATCATTTTCTCTTCTCTCCCTGTCTTTATCTCTGAGCTTTTAACCCTGGCTTCTTACTTTCAGGAGCCCAGAAAACACTTGACACAGGTAGCATTGACCCAGGGAGAAGTGAATCCTCGTGTCCAGTGACTAGAAGATGCATGAACCTGGAAAAAGGAGCCCAGGAAATTGCTGTGTTTCCCCCACATAGGAGAACACCCACCCCCTCCTGCCCCTCGCCTGTAACACATGACTCATTTAGCAGAGATTTGGTCACTGCTGAGCTATCTTCATTTAATGTGATTTTGACAGAAGAGTTGGTCTGGAAATTTTATTTTCAATTAAACTTCCTTGTTGAGCTGCTTTGGTTTTGAAAGGATCCCATTAGGTTGGATAATTATACAGCAGTTGCTACAAAAAGATATTTGCCTCAATTTCTGCTGTTAGGTGATTCAAATCAAATATTTTTTCTTTTCCTTCCCAGAGCTGTGTGTGACCATTTTCCTCATACTATAGGCTTCTCATGAGTTATTTTTGGAAATCCAAAGCAAAACAGCTGTTTGGGCGGAGGCCGTTTCTAGCCTAGCAGAGTAAGCCATATGTACCAATAAACACAGCCAGAGTCCGTGTCTTTCAAAAACACCAAAACCATCTCCTTCTGTGGGGGTTAAATTCTTGGGGACCACAGACTACCCTTTGTATCATCATGTATTCCTTTGCGAACTCTAGTTAACTGAAGTCAAAGACAATTGAAATTCCTTTAAAATTTGGCACCCCTGGGTGGCTCAGTCGGTTGAGCATCTGACTCTTGGTTTCGGCTCAGGTCCTGATCTCAGGTGGTGGGAATGAGCCCCACATGAGGCTCCATACTCAGCGCTGAGTCTGCTTGGGGTTCTCCTTCTCCCTCCCGCTGCTCCTCCCCTGCTCACATGCTCTCTCTCTCAAATAGAATACATTTAAAATATGTATATCTATATATAAAATTATCAAAGTTTTGTCCATTTGTGAACAATTGTCATTGCCCTTTTGTTCAAGATGGCAGGCCTTGACAGAATTTTACTGGGGACAGTTCTGGCCTCTGGTCTCCCATGAAACACAGAAATCCCTTTATTTTCCCACTCTCTACTGTTTCCTTCCTTCCCCAGAACACACGTAACCTACCTCATTACATGACTCAAGCAGACAAATCTTCCTCTCACCCAGTAGCAGTAAGTGTGCAAATAGTAGGAAGGATACAAAGATGAATGAATAAAATCCCATTTTCCTCTTAAAAGAAAAAAGAAGCTTATTATGCAAATAGTAAATGAATGTTTTTCACGGGGATGGGGGCTGGCTTTCCAAATAAAGCTAAAGTTCTTTTTAATCACTGGGTCCCTATCCTGGTCCCTATTCATCAGCTCTGCTTGAGTTAGGAACACAACCTTGTAGACTTTTCTAATGTACTTACGCGCACACGCGCACGCACACACACGTGCGTGCACGTGCCCAAGCATAAGGTGTTGTTATTTAGACCTTTGATAAACTAATTACTTGCCTTTTCCCCCTCAGCAACGGACCCAGGAGTGCTGTCCATGTCAGCTGCCTTTTCCTTTTTAACTGCCACCAAGTTTTATCACATTGTGTGGATATACCTTTTATTCGATCAAATACGTAAGTTCTTTATCTGTTATCACACTCATTGTAGTTCAGGATCCCTTCTTGTGTTCATGTTAAGACACTTACTATGTCCACTGTTACCTTTGGTAGCTATAACACATTTCATGAAAATCAGCCAGCTGCCTTGGAGATGATGCCAAGCCAGTCGACAGAATCCTGGGAAGTGCTGAGGATTGCCAGAGGGACCTGAATCGCCTTGTCTGCGGAAACAAGGGAGGTGTGCTGTGCCCGGGGAACCGCACAGGTCTCCAGAGAGAGTGATGTTAGATACGTGTTGGCTCTGCTCATAGTCATCTGACTTTCCTTGGGCAAGTAATTTCGTCTCCACAGACCCTTATTTTCTCATCTGCACAATGGACTCAGTAAGCCTTTTCCATTACTGGACTCTGAATAATAGGATTTACACAAAGTCCCAGGTTTCTTACACAGAATGTATGAGTCTATTCTTCACTATGTGTCCAGATGGGAGAGGGGCAATTTTAGGATATATTTTAAATTTAACTTTAATGAATTAAATATGTTTTGTTATATTTTAATTGAAATAGATATGTTTTTTAATTTTTTTTAATTTTTATTTTTTATAAACAAATTTTTATCCCCAGGGGTACATGTCTGTGAATCGCCAGGTTTACACACTTCACAGCACTAACCATAGCACATACCCTCCCCAATGTCCATTACCCCACCCCCCTTTCCCGACCCCCTCCCCCCAGCAACCCTCAGTTTGTTTTGTGAGATTAAGAGTCACTTATGGTT